>JAUKNK010000478.1:0-207500 GCA_030765055.1 Mantis religiosa
TAATTTTTCAGTCTGACTCTATGTTTCCACATCTAGTATTATATTAATGTGGTCCATCAGCTCCCAACTTCTGTTACTTTCATTGCATAACTAAGACTCTTAAGCGCAGTAATGATTCAGATTCTAACCTCTCGTTTAGTTACTTATAGGTTACACATTTAATTGTATGGCCATCTAGAAAAGTTTATACAAATTGCAATCTTGATCAAACAGTAAAATCTTAACAAGTTAAAGTCACTCATTCACCCAAAGATTGCACATTAAACAAATCATACTTCACAGTAATGTAACGAGAGCGCTGGAACACCCTGTGAAGCAGCTGAAATCGGAAGACAGGGAAGGTTCGGTTAGCCACGCCCTCGCCTCGTTTGACTTATAGTGGTGACAGGGACGACTGGGGAAAGAAACATAATTGTGCGGTCTGTTTCTCCTTCACCTGTGTTCCAGAAATTACGGGATCGTTCATCATCTGGAAACGTCGAGAAAACGGCGAGATGCCTATAAAAAGGGCTGCAGTTAGTTAGTTAGTCAGTTGTTGGTTTGGTCAGTTAGTGAGTGAGGAGACAGTCGCAGTTCTTGGTGTAAGAGTTAGTCAGTGACGTGTTAATGTACGAGAAGATTGTGCAACGGAAGACTGTACGTAACTGTGAAGGTGTACCGGAGCTTACGTAACCGCGAGTACGGTGAAATTGTAACGGACGAACTGGTAAATTGTAATTGTGTGCAGCAAGTAATTCTGTGTAATTGGCAAGAGTTTAACTGTAAGTCGGTGGAAATAAAGAACATTGTTGAGTTTGTGTAATTGGACTTTTTATTCCACGAACCCACAAAGTCACAGTAAGAACATGACATTTTGTACTTTTACACTTGTCATTAAATCATTTAAAATTCAAGGCTTTAATAAAGTTAAGGTTTGAACACCTTTAAATATTTGATGGTGTCTTAGTGTACTAGATAGTTTTCTAAGAGTAATTGAACTGCGTGTTTTATTGTCATCATAATGATTTATTCTGCATATGTGAATGATAATCCATCCAATGAGATTCAAAGCATATGAAATGGTGTTACTTATTAAATTTAAAACACCTGTTGCTGCAAAACTGTCTGATGTACTATTTTGGAAGGTTTTACTACATTTCTCTTAATGTACTTTATATCGACTTTTGCTCAAAAATGTATGTACTATAGATATTTTCAAATTCCTTTAAATATAACGATACACCGAACTATTCTTCTGTTTTACTAGATCCAGACGATGCTGAAATATAGGTATATATAAATATCTGGTTGAATGCCATTTCTCCTCTACCTACAATGTATGAAACGCTTAACACTAAAGGGAAACCACCACGACCAAAACTGGTACAAACCTGCAGTTCAAATATCCCGCTGGTTTCTAGATTAGCTGTGACTTCAGCGACACAGTGGAAGTCGTATGCAACGTGAAGTACAGCTAGCGACTTACAGATGACGCGCAAGGTATAATTACTCAATGGGTATCAATATAATTTAGCAATTAAGAAAATATTATAAAGCATTAGGCAATGATGTTTCATTTTGGTTTCAAACATATCCTAAGAGTGAACAGTTGCAAACTTGCAGCTATAATTTGTACATAAGTTAATGTAGACTGATAAGGAGTTTTGTGGTTTCGAACAAGCTTCTACCAAGGTCCTCATAAGTTTACAATTTCAGTGCGTCTATTTGTCTTCGTTTTTAATTCGTCGTTGTAGTTAGTGTATTGAGGTTTATCTACAAAGAAGTTTCTTATTTTGGAATCAGAGATGATTTACATATCAATTTCTGAACTTTTCTAATACTACAGATTCAAAAACCTATGTTGCCAAGAACGGGTGCATCGCAAAGATGTTTGTAAAATGTTTCATAAAAACCTTACGTTAAAGTAAACATTGAAGCCTGGACATTAGACATAACGTTAAATGCTAAGTTTATCGATGAAGTAGTTTCTCCATACTTATGTTTTCATTTTTATTTCAAGCGGAAACTATTGCTAATGGCCCGCAGCTGGAGTATAAATAGAAATGACGTTGCAGACCTTGAGAATGGAAAAAAGCGGCGGAATTGCCCTACATAATGTAATTATGAGAACTAAATAACACATTTCTGTATTTGTATATTCTATAATTATGCATCTCGCACACATTTTCCACATATGAACTGCGCACTAATAGGTTTTCTGGTAGTATCCTCAAATTATCTCAGCTTATTTGAGCATCATTTCTCCGATTAATTTCATCGACAGATATGCCTTAAAGTTGAAGGACGTAAATAAGAATATCATAAGAACTTTTCAACTCCTGCTTTACCTTAAGTCGCTGCAATAGCTCTTGTAACGGTTTTTACTAGGTACGTCCAGAAAGTAAGTTCTGTTTGCCAATAAAATTAAATTGTGTAAAGATACAGAACAATTATTTATTACACAAAGTTTTACAAGTGTTTAAAACTACTTTTCCACATAACTGCCGAAATTTTGCAGGCATTTGTCATAGCGAGGCACAAATTTTGTATACCTTCTTCATAGAAGTTTGGCACCTGTGTCTTCAAACAGTTGGAAACATTTTCTTTCAGCTCGTCGTCATTGTTGAAGTGTTGTCCGCCAAGGAAAGATTTGAGATGCAAAAACAGATGAAAGTCGCTAGGAGCGAGGTCAGGGCTTTACGGGGTTGGTCAAACACGTCCCAGCCGAATACCTGTAGGATGTTCTACGTCGCATTTGCGGTGTATGGTCAAGCGTTGTCGTGAAGATACACAACGCCTTTTGACAGCCGTTAAATTTCAATTGGTTTCACTTACCTAGCATTCAGAAAACAAATCACAGATCTGATTTCAGAAGTGGCGGGGTTTTCAATCAACACTTGACATTGCAACAAGCACAACAAAGCGTACGTGGCTGACAGTGATCTCACAGTGGCGCACATTTCTTCTCCTTGATACAGAGCGCGTACCGATCTTGTGCAGAACTGCGATCGCAGCGCTGCAGCGGAGATAAATTGAAACAGAGCTTACTTTCTGGACGTCTCTTGTATTATATTAGCGGCCCCTGCGTATAGTCCAATACTGCTGTTTCAATAGACGAGAAATGGCACACTGAGATTCTCTGAAGTGAAGATTCTTTGTTTGTCAATAAAGAATATTTTATAGTGAAAAAGACCTCTCTACATCACAATATGTCACCAGTGCGGAAGAGAAACTCCACACTTCTTCTTCACTGACGTTTTTCAGTACCTCAATGGTTAGAGCGGCTGTATGGAACCAGAATATCCGTGCTTCATATCCCGCTATGGCATTGAACTTTCCCATCTGATTCTACGTTTCCACATCTATGCGGTATGTGAGGCAGAAAGATAAAATGTGGGGCTATTACGGGTATAGGAATCGAAACCTTTGCATAATTTTCTTTCTCCGAAATCAGCTCTCATAGAGCAGTGATCAGGAAAACTACTTACAGTACTGTACTTAAAGATGGAGTTTATCGTTGGCATACAAATAGTAGAAAACGCCTGCCAACTGTGCTTAACCAATCAACAGCTTAACTGTTTTTGTCCCAATATCTCTGTCTCTGTCTCCCTTCCACCTAGATGTTTACCACAGGATTAAACTGGGTTGAGATAGATTATATTTTCTGTTTATTTTTTCTGATATAAGCCTAAACACAATTCCGATTCCTGAACTAACATTACAGCTAAAGCAGCTGCCGAATGATCAGTGTTACCCCCAAAGCTCTTCAACATTATAAACGACAGCACCTGTCGATATGAACAAGTTTTCAGGACATTCAATTGGACTATCGAGATTGATATGATAATGGTGTCAGGAAAATGCAACCAAATGTAAACTTCTAAGGCAGGTTTAATATTTCCTTTATATTGTCACAACCTGAGGTGGTAACTGGGGACACAGCTCATTGGATGATGGAGGGAATTGGGCTAGAGAAAACTCTTAACTCAAACTGACGCCCATTTATTCGGGACTGGTCCATATTTGGCGTATACAGGGCAGCGTCAACGTCTTGAAGAGACGTTGGGCTACAGATGAATTATTGAACAAAGTCTCGAAATTAAGTGTACCCCCTACGGGGCTTACATTTGCGGTTGTGTGACGTGGTGATCTTGGAGTTCTTGCGGCGGGCTGACGGGCAGCGTGACAGTCTCGTCTGATGACCGAAAAGTAACTCTCCTTGGTGACGATCCAAGGCTTATTACATATGCCGTTGGATTCTTACCAACATGGCATCGCTAACACTAAATATGGCAAACCAACGTCCAGAGATTAGGCTACATTAGCCAATCAGAAAGGAGTATTCAAATTGTTCTGGAATATCCAGCCTGACGCACGAGTGCCAGGGTGCACCTCAACAACGGAAGTGGTAACCCTCAGTATTGCTGTTACATGTTGAGCCACTTCAAAACCTCCATCAAGAAAGGGAATTTAACTAATGTAAAATGTATAAGGGAGTCAAGTCAAAACAAATAATCGTCCAAAAATATAAGGCTCTAAATTTTGATATGTTTCCCAGCTTTCCTCAACCATCCACGTGACAGTATAACGTCCTTGAATGTCATGTCGTGCTATACAATTAGGAACATACACAAGAGCTTTCAACCGCGTAGAGAGAGAGAGAGATCCAAGAGATTTGTAGGCATAGGAGTATACTCATTAATTAGAACAAAGGCTATGCCGCTGTGCTAACGAAGAGCAGCTTACCGTTGTACCTTATACGTTTACGCACCTCTGCCAAAGGATTGAGTGGACCAATGCCTACCTTGGAGTAAAGCTACATAAGGGTCTTTTAAGGATCACTTCAGTGACCTGGCACGGGGATACATAAGATACTGCCTCATTCTACCCCATGCTCGGCTTGGGATGGCTATTTTATGCAAAGAAGTAAGGACAATCCATTCTTTATGGCTTCACAAAAGACAGGCCTCGGATGCCTTTATTCTCTTTGAATATTTACTCGTGAAAATACTTCATGAAGCATCTCTCTTCCGTAAATAACGGTAAAATTAGACGCGTTGTTGTGGCTCTGAAACACTCTCCTTTAACCTTTTGAGACAACACCGGGTTCTACCATGTCATGATAATACCTACCATAACAAAAGAGTATCTCACATAGGAGTTGCGGTTGAGTTCCTAGAGTATCCTATAGCAGACTTTTAGATTTCAGAATGAGCAATCAAAGCTCCAACGATTAAATAAACCCCAGCACATCGGTGCGCATATGGACAACTGCAGTTTAGTCTGCTACCTCTTCATGAACCCCCTACTTCATTCTAAAATCCTCACTTCAACAGTAAGTGGCCAAACCGAATCACCGAACTACATAATATTACCTCAAACTGACTGTTAATCTACCTGCATACTGAAGGATCGGTGGACAAAGCCGGCCAAACAACAATTCATTTTCAAGATAGAAACATGGCTGGAAATATACCCCCATGGCTGCCCTGGAAGTTCTTATAGTGTGCCTTGTAGTCCTAACTCGTTGGAACAATATGTCCCCATGGATAGGTAGACGAGTACAGTCTGAATTTAAAAGAAGGTACACGAAGGTCATCTGTCTCTCCACGTGGGGTGCTACAGTGTTGCCTGGTGCTAGGTTACGCATACTCCCCTCTTTATCCTCTCAACACACGAAATATATGGAAAGATAGATTCTGACTGAAATATTCAGTGCCATAACTGGGATTTGCACCACGGATCTTCTGGTTGCCGTCCAGCCGCTCTTACCTTGAGCTTCTGTGGCCAACTATTAGCTACTATTGGCCATAGTAGCTCAACGGTCAGAGCGCCTGGACGGCAACCAGAAGATCCGTGATTCAAATCCCGGCAATGGCATTGAATTTTTCAGTCTGACTCTACGTTTCCACATCTAGTATTATATTAATGTGGTCTGTCAGCTCCCAACTTCTGTTACTTTCATTGTATAACTAAGACTCTAAACCGCAGTAATGATTCAGTTTCTAACCTCTCGTTTAGTTACCTATAGGTTACACATCTAATTGTATGTCTATCTTAAAAAGTTTATACAAATTGTCATCTTGATCAAACAGTAAAGTCTTAACAAGTTAAAGTGACTCATTCACCCAAAGAATTCACATTAAGCTAAACATACTTCACAGTAAGAACATGACATTTAGTACTTTTACACTTGTCATTAAAACATTTAAAATTCAAGGCTTTAATAAAGTTAAGGTTTGGACAACTTTAAATATTTGATGGAGTCTTAGTGTACTAGATAGTTTTCTAAGAGTAATTGAACTGCGTGATTTATTGTAATCATAATGATTTATTCTGCATATGTGAATAATAATCCATCCACTGAGATTGAAAGCATATGAAGTGGTGTTACTTATTAAATATATACCACCTGTTGCTGCAAAACTGTCTGATGTACTATTTTGGAAGGTTTTACTACATTTCTCTTAATATACTTTACATCGACTTGTGCTCAAAGAATTTATGTACTATAGATCTTATCAAATTCCTAATAAATATAACGATGCACCGAACTGTTCTTCTGTTTTACTTGATCCAGACGATTCTGAAATATATGTATATATAAATTTCTGGTAGAATGCCATTTCTCCTCTACCTACAATGTATGAAATGCTTAACACTAAAGGGAAACCGCCACGACCAAAACTGGTACAAACCTGCAGTTCAAATATCCCGCTGGTTTACTGACTAGCTGTGACTTCAGCGATACATAGTGGAAGGCGTATACAATGTGAAGTACACGTAGCGACTTACAGATGACGCGCAAGTTATAATTACTGTGTAGGTATCAATATGTCTTAGCAATTATGAACATATTATAAAGCATTATAACAGTAATGTTTCTTTTTGGTTTGAAACATATCCTAAGACTGAACAGTTGCAAACTGCAGCTATATGATGTACATAAGTTAATGTAGACTGATAAGGAGTTTTGTGATGTCGAACAAGCTTCTACCAAGGTACTTATAAGTGTCCATTTTCAGTGCGTCTGTTTGTGTTCTTATTAAATTCCTCTTAGTAGGATATTGAGCTGCTTTCTGCAATTTCTTTCATCGGCAGATACGCCTTAATGTTGAAGGACGTAAATAAAAGTATCATAAAAACTTTTGAACTCATGCTTTACCTTAAACCGCTGCACCAGTTCTTGTAACGGTTTTTAGAGGTACGTCCAGAAAGTAAGTTCTGTTTGGTAATAAAATTAAATTTTGTACAGATACAGAACAATTATTTATTACACAATATTTTACAACTCTTTAGACTACTTTTCCACATAACTGCCGAAATTTTGCAGGCATTTGTCATAGCGAGGCACAAGTTTTTCTACACCTTCTTGACAGAAGTTTGCCGCCTGTGTCTTCAAACAGTTGGAAACATTTTCTTCCAGCTCTTCGTCATTGTTGAGGTACTGACCGCCAAGGAAAGATTTGAGATGCAAAAACAGATGAAAGTCACTAGGAGCGAGGTCAGGGCTTCACCCCAGCCAAATACCTGTAGGATGCTTTTCGTCGCATTTGCCGTGTATGGTCAGGCGTTGTCGTGAAGAAACACAACAACTTTTGACAGCCGATTAATTTCAATTGGTTTCACTTACCTAGCATTCAGAAAACAAATCATAGGTCTGGTTTCACAAGCGGTGGAATTTTCAATCAACACTGACATTGTAAACAAACACAACAAAGCACATGTTGCTGTCAGCGATCTCGCAGTGGCGCACATTTCTTTTCCTTGATACAGAGCGCGTACCGAGCATGTGCGGAACTGCGATCGCAGCACTGCAGTGGAGATAAATTAAACCAGAGCTTACTTTCTGGACGCCTCTTGTATTATATTAGCGTCCCCTGCGTATAGTCCAATACTGCTGGCACACTGAGATTCTCTGAAGTGAAAATTCTTTGTTTGTCAATAGAGAACCTTTTATAGTGAAAAAGACTTCTCTACATCACAATAGTGCACCAGTGCGGTAGAGAAATTCCAAGCTTCTTCTTCACTGACCTCTTTTCAGTAGCTCAATGGTTAGAGAGGCTGGACGGAGTCCAGAATATACGTGGTTCATATCCCGGCTATGGCATTGAATTTTTCAGTCTGACTCTACGTTTCCACATCTATGTGGTATGCGAGGCAAAAGATAAAATGTGGGGCTATTACGTTTATAGGAATCGAAACCTTTGCATAATTTTCTTTCTCCGAAAACAGCTCTCACAGAGCAGTGATCAAAAAACTACTTACAGTACTGTACTCAAATATGGAGTTTATCGTTCGCATACAAATAGAAGAAAACGCCCGTCAACTTTGCTTAACCAATCAACAGCCTAACTGTTTTTGTCCCAATATCTCTGACTCTGTCTTTCTTCCCACCTAGATGTTTGCAACAGGATTAACCTGGGTTGAGATAGATTATATTTTCTGTTTATTTTGTCTGATATAAGCCTAAACACATTTCCGATTCCTGAACTAACGTTACAGACAAAGCAGTTGCCGAAGGATCTGTGTTACCCCCAAAGCTCTTCAACATAATTAACCATAGCACTTGTCGATATGAACAAGTATTTAAGACATACAATTGGACTATCGAGATTGATATGATAAAGGTGTGAGGGAAATGTAACCAAAAGAAAACTTCTAAGGTAGCTTTAATATTTCTCTTATATTGTCACAACCTGAGGTGGTGAATGCTCACGCAGCTCATTGGATGATGGGGGGGGGGGGTAAAGGAATAGAGACAACTCTTAACTCAAACTGAAGCCCATTTTTTCCGGACAGGCACATAGTTGGCATATACAGGGCCGCGTCAACGTCTTGAAGAGACGTGGGGCCTCAGATGAATTATTGAACAAAGTCTCGAAAAGAATTGTACTCCCTACGGGGCTTAACTTTGGGGTTCTGTGACATGATGGTTTTGAAGTACTTGCGGCCTGGCTGACCGGCAGCGTGACAATCTCGTCTGATGATCGAAAACTAACTCGCCTTGGTGACGATCCAAGGTTTATTACATATGCTGTTGGATCCTTACCAACATGGCGTCCCGAACACCAAATAATGCGAGCCAACGCCTAGAGCTTAGGCTACGTTAGCCAATCAGAAGTGAGTATTCAAATTGTTCTGGAATATCCGGCTTGACGCACGAGGGTCAGGGTGCACCTGAACACCAGAAGTGGTAACCCTCAGTATTGCTGTTACATGTTGAGCCGTTTCAAAACCTCCATCAAGAAAGGGAATTTGACTCATGAAAGGTGTATAAGGGAGTCAAATCCAAACAAATAATCGTCAAAAAATAAAGCTCTAACATTTGCTGTGATTCCCAGACTTCCTCAACCATCCACGTGACAATATAACGTCCTTGTGTGTCATGTCGTTCTATACAAGTAGGAACAAACACAGAGCTTTCAGCCAGGTAGAGAGAGATCCAACAGGTTTATAGGCATAGGAGTATATTCATTAATTAAAACAAAGGCTACGCCACTGTGCTAACGAAGAGCTGCTTACCGCTGACGTTTATACGTTTACGCATCTCTGCCAAAGAATTGCTTGGACCAATGTCTATCTTGAAGTAAAGCTACATGAGGACCTTTTAAGGATCACTTCAGTGACCTGGCACGGTGATACATAAGATACTGCCTCCTTCTACCCCATGCTCGGCTTGGGATGGCAGTCTTACGTAACGAAATACGGACCATCCAGTTTCTATGGCTTCAAAGAGTGCGGAATAAAGGCTTCAGATACCTTTATTCTCTTTGAATATTTCTTCGTGAAAATACTTCATGAAACATCCCTCTTCCGTTAATAGTTGTAAAATTAGACGCGTGGTTGTGGCCCTGAATGGCTCTCCTTTAGCCTTTTGAGACAACAGCGGGTTCTACCATGATATGCTAATACCTACAATAACAAAAGGATATCTCACACAGCAGCTAAGGTTCAGATCCTAGAGTATCCTCTAGGAGACATTTGGATTTCAAAATGAGCAATCACAACTCCAACGATTAAATAAACCCCAGCACATCGGTGCGCATATAGGTAATTACAGTCAAGTTTGCTACCTCTTGATGAACTCCCTACCTCATTCTAAAATCCTCACTTCAACAATAAGTGGCCAAACCGAATCATCGAACTGCGTAATATTACCTCAAACTGACTGTTAGTCTACGTGCATACTAAAGGATCGGTGGACGGATCCGGTCAAACAACAATTCATTTTCAAGATAGGAACATGGCTGGAAATATACCCCCATGGCTGCCCTGGTAGTTCTTATAGTGTGCCTTGTAGTCCCATCTCGTTGGAACAATATGTCCCCATGGACAGGAAGACAAGTACGGAATGATTTTGAAAGGAAGATACATGAAGGTCATGTGTTTCTCCACGTGGAGTGCTGCAGTGTTGCCTAGAACTATGCTACGCACAATCCCTTCTTTAACCTCTCAACACACGAAATATATGGAAATATAGATTCAGACAGAAATATTCAGTGCCACACACACGATTTGCACCACCGATCTTCTGGTTGCCGTCCAGCCGCTTTTACCTTGAGCTTCTGTGGCCAAATATTGGCTACTATTGGCCATAGTAGATCAACGATAACAGCGGCTGGACGGCAACCAGAAGATCCGTGGTTCAAATCCCGGCTATGGCATTGAATTTTTCAGTCTGACTCTACGTTTCCACATCTAGTATTATATTAATGTGGCGTATCAACTCCCAAGTTCTGTCACTTTCATTGCATAACTAAGACTCTAAACCGCAGTAATGATTCAGATTCTAACCTCTCGTTTAGTTTCCTATCGGTTACACATTTAATTGTATGCCATAGCTTGAGAAGTTTATAAAAATTGCCATGTTGATCAAACAGTAAATTCTTAACAAGTAAAAGTGACTCATTCACCCAAAAATGCACATTAAACATATCACACTTCACAGAAAGAACATGACATTTTGTAGTGTTACACTTGCTATTAAAGCATTTAACATTCAAGACTAATAAATTTAAGGCTTGGACAATTTTAAATATTTGTTATAGTCTTAGTGTACTAGATAGTTTTCTAAGAGTCATTGGACTGCGTTGTTTATTGTAATCTTAATGATTTATACTGCATATGTGAATGATAAGCCATCCAATGAGATTCAAAGCATATGAAAATGTGTTACTTATTAAATATATACCACCTGTTGCTGAAAAACTCTCTCATGTACCATTTTGGAAGATTTTACTACATTTCTCTTAATATACTTTATATCGACTTGTGCTCAAAAGATGTATGTACTATAGATCTTTTCAACTTCCTAATAAATATAACGATACACCGAACTATTCTTCTGTTTTACTAGATCCAGACGATTCTGAAATATATGTATATATAAATTTCTGGTAGAATGCCATTTCTCCTATACCTACAATGTATGTAATGCATAACCCTAAAGGGAAACCGCCACGACCAAAACTGGTACAAACCTGCAGTTCAAAAATCCCGCTCGTTTACTGACTAGCTGTGACTTCAGCGACATATAGTGGAAGGCGTATACAACGTGAAGTACACGTAGCGACTTGCAGATGACGCGCAAGTTATAATTACTGTGTAGGTATCAATATGTCTTAGCAATTAAGGATTTATTATAAAGCATTAGGACAATGATGTTTCATTTTGTTTTGATACATATCCTAAGAGTGAACAGTTGCAAACTGCAGCTATATGATACACAGAAGTTAATTTAGACTGATAAGGAGTTTTGTGGTTTCGAACAAGCTTCTATCAAGGTCCTTATAAGTATACAATTTCAGTGCGTCTTTTGTGTTTGTACTTAATCCCTCGCTCGTTGTGTATTGAGCTGCTTTATATACAAAGAAGTTTCTCATTTTGAAATCGAAGATGATTTACATATCAATTTCTGAACTTTCCTAACACTACAGATTCAAAAACCTTTGTTGCTAAGAACGGGTGCATCGGAAAGATCGATGTTTTTCGATGAAGCAGTTTCCCCATACTTACGTTTTCATTTTTATTTCGAGCGGTAACTATTATTAATTGCCCAAAGTTGGAGTATAAATAGTAATGACGTTGCGGATGATGAGAATGGAAAAAATCGGCGGAATTGCCCCACTTAATGTAATTATGAGAACTAAATAACACATTTCTATATTTGCATATTCTATATATACCCATCTCGCACTCATTTTCCACATATGAACTGCGCACCAATAGGTTTTCTGGTAGTATCCTCAATTTATCTCGGCTTATTTGGGCATCATCTCTCCAATTTCTTTCATCGGCAGATACGCCTTAATGTTGAAGGACGTAAATAAGGATATCCTAAAAACTTTTGAACCACCGCTTTACCTTAAACGCTGCATCAGTTCTTGTAACGGTTTTTACGAGGTACGTCCAGAAAGTAAGTTCCGCTTGGTAATAAACTTAAATTGTGTACAGATACAGTACAATTATTTATTACAAAAAAACTTTACAAGTCCTTAAACTACATTTTCACATAACTGCTGAAACTTTGCAGGCATTTGTCATAGCTAGGCACAAATGTTTGAATAAATTTATTATAGAAGTTTCCTGCCGGTGTCTTCAAACAGCTGGATACATTTTCTTTCAGCTCGTCGTCATTGTTGAAGTGTTGACCGCCAAGGAAAGATTTGAGATGCAAAATCCAATGAAAGCCGCTAGGAGTGAGGTCAGGGCTGTACGGGCTGCGGTCAAACACGTCCCAGCCAAAGACCTGTAGGAAGTTTCTCGTCATATTTGCAGTGTGTCGTCAAGCGTTGTCGTGAAGAAACACAACACCTTTTGACAGCCGATAAATTGCAATTGGTTTCACATACCTAGCATTCAAAAATCAAATCAAATGTCTGATTTCGCAAGCAGTGGGATTTTCAATCGACACCGACATTGTAAACAAACACAACAAAAGGCATGTGGCTGACAGCGATCTCATAGTGGCGCACATTTCTTCTACTTGATAGAGAGCGCGTACCGCGCATTTGCGGAAATACGATCGCAGCACTGCAATGGAGATAAATTGAAACAGAGCTTTCTGGACGCCTCTTGTATTATATTAGCGGCCACTGCGTATTGTCCAATACTGCTGTTTCAATAGACGAGGAATGGCACACTGAGATTTTCTGAAGTAAAAATTCTTTGTTTGTCAATAAAGAATATTTTATAGTGAAAAAGACCTCTCTACATCACAATATGTCACCCGTGCGGTAGAGGAGCTCCAAACTCTTTCTTCACTGACCTCTTTCATTAGCTCAGTGGTTAAAACGGCTGGACGGAGACCAGAATATCCGTGGTTCATATCCCGGCTATGGCATTGAACTTTCCAGTTTGATTCTATGTTTCCACATCTATGAAGTATGTGAGGCAGAAGGATAAAATGTTGGGCTATTACGTATATAAGAATCTAAAACTTTGCATACTTTTCTGCCTCCAAAATCAGCTCTCACAAACCAGTGATCAGAAAACTACTTACAGTACTGTACTTAAAAATGGAGTTTATCGTTCGCATAGAAATAGAAGAAAACGCGTTTTCAACTTTTCTTAACCAATCAACAGCTTAACAGTTTTTGTCCCAATATCTCTATGTCTTTCTTCCCACCTAGATGTTTACAACAGGATTAAACTGTGTTGAGATAGATTATATTTTCTGTTTATTTTTTCTGATATAAGCCTAAACACAATTCCGATTCCTGAACTAACATTACAGCCAAAGCAGTTGCCGAATGATCAGTGTTACCCCCAAAGCTCTTCAACATTATAAACGACAGCACCTGTCGATATGAACAAGTTTTCAGGACATTCCATTGCACTATCGAGATTGATATGATAATGGTGTCAGGAAAATGCAACCAAATGTAAACTTCTAAGGCAGGTTTAATATTTCCTTTATATTGTCACAACCTGAGGTGGTGACTGGGGACACAGCTCATTGGATGATGGAGGGAAGAGGGGTAGAGACAACTCTTAACTCAAACTGACGCCCATTTATTCGGGACTGGTCCATAGTTGGCGTATACAGGGCAGCGTCAACGTCTTGAAGAGACGTTGGGCTACAGATCAATTATTGAAAAAAGTCTCTAAATTAACTGTACCCCCTACGGGGCTCACCTTTGGGGTTATGTGACGTGATGGTCTTGAGGTACTTCCGGCCGGGCTGACGGGCAGCGTGACAATCTCGTCTGATGATCGAAAAGTAACTCTCCTTGGTGAGGATCCAAGGCTTATTACATATGCCGTTGGATCCTTACCAACATGGCGTTGCTAACACCAAATAATGCGAGCCAACGCCCAGAGCTTAGGCTACATTGGCCAATCAGAAGTGAGCATACAAATTGTTCTGGAATATCCGGCCTGACGCAGGAGGGCCAGGGTGTACCTCAACACCAGAAGTGGTAACCCTCAGTATTGCTGTTACATGTTGTGCCGTTTCAAAGCATCCATCAAGAAAGGGAATTTAACTAAAGTAACATGTATAAGGGAGTAAAGTCCAAATGAAATAATCGTCCAAAAATAAAGCTCTAATTTTGATATGTTTACCAGCTTTCCTCAACCATCCACGCGATAATGTAACGTACTTGTATGTCATGTCGTTCTATACAAGTGGTAACATACACAGAGCTTTCAAGCAGGTAGAGAGTGAGATTCAAGAGATTTCTAGGCATTGGAGTATATCCATTAATTAGGACAAAGGCTACGCCACTGTGCTAACGAAGAGCTGCTTACCGCTTACTCTTATACGTTTACGCATCTGTGCCAAAGGATTGAGTGGACAAATGCCTACCTTGAAGTAAAGCTTCATGAGGACCTTTTAAGGATCACTTCAGTGACATGGTATGGTGATACATAAGATACTGCCTCATTCTACCCCATGCTCGGCTTGGGATGCCAGTTTTATGCAACGAGGTTCAGACCATCCAGTCTTTATGGCTTCAAAGGGTACGGAATAAAGGCTTCAGATACCTTTATTCTCTTTGAGTATTATTAGTCGACAAGGTGTTCTTCACAAGAAATCTCATTACTGGATTTAGTGTAAATTTTCATACTGAATTCGGATATGTAGTCGGAATTTTTCCATCAGGTAAAGTTTTTCTGTGACCGCTACTTTTTAAAATAGGATTTTAGCGTTTTCTTCGACCAGTTATAGGAAACCTTACCCCGTAGTTAGTTATTTTATCCAAGACTTATATAAGGGAATGATTTGTAATATGCTGAAGAATCCTAAAACAGGGCTGTGTAGGTTAATTCATGTTTGGATATGTACCGACCTGTTCATCTGGCTGTGTGATGTGTCTTTATTGAGCGGATTGTGAGTTTGTTCAGTAGTGAAATATTTCCTTCCTTTCTTTTCGAAAGTGGACTGTGTATGCAGTGTTTTAGTGCTTTGTTTTTTCATCGTGGTAAGAAAGTGTGTAAATCATGTAGACGGTTTCTGCTATATTTGTGATGAACTGACCTTCAAGTCTCAGAGGGAAAATTTGACCCCCCTTGTAAAGAAGTGTTGTCAATTTAAATTTAAAGGGAGTCGATTAATGACACTAAACAACACCCACTTTTAATTTTTTTCGGAACATTTTTGAGACTTTGCCTCCGTCCTCGACCGCCCATCGACTTCTTCTCATTGGTGTAGTTGACAATATTTTGTCATAGGTCTCCTCTGTCAACTACACCAATGAGAACCAGTCGATGGCCGGTTGAGGATGGAGGAAAGTCTCTAAAAAAGTTCCGGAAAAATGCAAAAGTAAGTGTTGTTTAGTGTCATTAATGGACTCCCTTTAAATTTAATTTATTATAACAACACCGTTTTCAACACTTCCAAGAAAGGAAGTGTTGTCAACTTTAATAGGCTGTCAGGCTGGTGATTTTGATAAGAGCTGGGCACCAAATACATGCTGTGTTTCGTATGTTGGATTGCTGGCTGGGTGGAAAAATGGTACACATTGTATGCCATTTGCAATTCCTATGATTTGGAGGGAATCGAAGGATCATTTAAGTGATTGTTATTTCTGTTTGACAAATATAGAAGGAATCACATCTAAAACAAAACATACAATTTAGTATCCCAATTTGCAATCTGCAATAAGACCTGTCTTACACAATGAACAGCTCCCTGTACCAGTATATGCAGATACGGCCTTAGGTGATAACTGAATCTAACCTAACTGAAACTGAAAATGCTTCAGATGAAAATAAAAATGATCCTACATATGAAGCCAAATACCTGATCATCAGAACATACTTTCCCAATCAGAAAGACCTTAATGACCTGATTCGGGATTTAAAACTGTTTAAACAGCAAGCAGAAGGTTTACATTCCAGACGCAAAGAGTGGAATCTACTCCAAAAAGAAGTAAGAATATGTAGTTATCGTGGCCGCCATAGTGACTTCAAGGACTGCTTCTCTGAAGAAAATGGTATAAAGCTATGGGATGCAACACGTTTTTAAGAATTCACTTCTTGGACTCTCACTTAGACTTCTTCCCCGAAAATCTTGGAGCTGTCAGCGATGAGCAAGATGAGCGTTTTCATCAGCAAATTTCTACTATGGAGAAGAGTTACTAAGGCAAGTGGAGTTCAAATATTCTAGCTGACCACTGTTGGACAAAGAAGAGAGACGTTCCAGATACAAAATGTGCCCGAAAATCAATACTTACCACTTTCTAGGTAAGTCAGAATGAGTAGTTATAATTTTTATTTAGAGAGTTAGTTACAGATTTTTTTAGAATATTATAAAAATTCAAATCAATATCTCATAAAATTCCTGCCTGATGGGGAGAAACTAAAATTATATTTGAATTCAGCACACAGAACACGTCTATAAAATGTTATTTTAATTCTTTTGAAAGAAAAAAGGTTCATTTTTGTCAACTAGTGTATTTATTCGTGAAACTACTTCATGAAACACCTCTCTTCCGTTAAAACGGTAAAATTAGACGCGTTGTTGTTTCCCGGTTCTACCATGATATGCTAATACCTACAATAACAAAAGAATATCTCACACAGCAGCTGAGGTTGAGCAAATAGAGTAACCTCTAGGAGACATTTGGATTTCAAAATGAGCAATCACAACTCCAACGATTAAATAAACTCCACCACATCGGTGCGCATAAGGGCAATTGCAGTCAAGTTTGCTACCTCTTGATGAACCCCCTACCTTATTCTAAAATCCTCAGTTCAACAATAAGTGGCCAAACCGAATCATCGTATCGCATAATATTACCTCAAATTGACTGTTAATCTACCTGCATACTGAAAGATCGGTGGACGAAGCCGGCCAAACAACAATTCATTTTCAAGCTAGAAACATGTCTGGAAATGTACTCCCGTGGCTGGCCTGGAAGTTCTTGTAGTGTGCCTTGTAGTCCTAACTCGTTGGAACAATATGTCCCCATGGACAGGAAGACGAGTACAGTCTGAATTTTAAAAGAAGATACATGAAGGTCATCTGTCTCTCCACGTGGGGTGCTGCAGTGTTGCCTAGAACTAGATTACGCATACTCCCCTCCTTACCCTCTCAACACACGAAATATATGGAAAGATACATTCAGACTGAAATATTCAGTGCCATAACCGGGATTTGCACCACGGAACTTCTGGTTGCCGTCCAGCCGATCTTACCCAAATCCGTGGTGTAAACCCCCCCTATGTCATTGAGTTTTTCAGTCTGACTCTACGTTTCTACATCTAGTATTATATTAACGTGGTGTATCAGCTCCCAACTTCTGTTACTTTCATTGCATAACTAAGACTCTAAACCGCAGTAATGATTCAGATTCTACCCTCTCGTTTAACTGTATGTCATAGCTCGAGAAGTTTATATAAATTGCCATCTTGATCAAACAGTAAACTCTTAACAAGTTAAAGTGACTCATTCACCCAAAGAATGCACATTAAACAAATCATACTTCACAGTAAGAACATGAAATATTGTACTTTTACACTTTCCATTAAAGCATTTAAAATTCAAGGCTCTAATAAAGTTAAGGTTTGGACAATTTTAAATATTTGATAGAGTCTTAGTGTACTAGACAGTTTTCTAAGAGTAAATGAACTGTGTGTTTTATTATAATCATAATGATTTATTCTGCACGTGTGAATGATAATCCATCCAATGAGATTCAAAGCATATGAAATGGCGTTACTTATTAAATTTATACCACCTGTTGCTGGAAAACTGTCTCATGTACTATTTCGGAAGGTTTTACTACATTTCTCTTAATATACTTTACATCGACTTGTGCTCAAAAATTGTATTATATAGATCTTATCAGATTCCTAATAAATATAACGATACACCGAACTGTTCTGTTTTACTTGATCCAGACGATTCTGAAATATATGTATATATAAATTTCTGGTAGAATGCCATTTCTCCTCTACCTACAATGTATAAAATGCTTAACACCAAAGAGAAACCACCACGACAAAAACTGGTACAAACCTGCAGTTCAAATATCCCGCAGGTTTCCTAACCAGCTGTGACTACAGCGACACATAGTGGAAGGCGTATACAACGTGAAGTACATGTAGCGACTTACAGATGACGCGCAAGTTATAATTACTGTGTAGGTATCAATATGTCTTAGTAAAAAAGAATATATTATAAAGTATTAGAACAATGATATTTCATTTTGGTTTGAAACATTTCCTAAGAGTGAACAGTTGCAAACTGAAGCTATATGATCTACAGAAGTTAATGTAGACTGATAAGAAGTTTTGTGGTTTCGAACAAGCTTCTACCAAGGTCCTTATAAGTCTTCAATTTCCGTGCTGTGTATTGTCTTTCCTTAGAATACTGCTCTACTGTTGTCTTCAGCTTCTTTATCTACAAAGCAGTTTCTTATTTTGGAATAAAAAATGATTTACATCTCAATTTCTGAACTTTTCTAATACAGCAGATTCAAAAACCTTTGTTGGTAAGCGCGGGTGAATCGGAAAGATGTTTGTGAAATCTTTCATAAAAACCTTACGCTCACGTAAACATTGAAGCCTGGACATTAGACATAACGTTAAATGCTAAGTTTATCGATGAAGTAGTTTATCTATACTTACGTTTTCATTTTTATTTGGAGCGAAACTATTCCCAATGGCCCACAGTTGGAGTATAAATTGTAATGACGTAGCGGACGATGAGAATGGAAAAAAGCAGCCGAATTGCCGTACATAATGTAATCATGAGAACTAAATAACACATTTCTGTATTTTTATATTCTATATATACGCATCTCGCACTCAATTTCCACATATGAACTGCGCACCAATAGGTTTTCTGGTAGTGTCCTCAATTTATTTTGCCTTATTTGGGCATCATTTCTCCAATTTCTTTCATCAGCAGATAGGCCTTAGTGTAGAAGGACGTAAATAAGGATATCATAAAAACTTTTGAACTCCCCCTTTACCTTAAACCACTGCACCAGTTCTTTTAACGGTTTCTACGAGGTACGTCCAGAAAGTAAGTTCCGTTTGGTAATAAAATTACATTTTGTACAGATACAGTTTGCAGGCATTTGCAAAGAAACTTTGCAGGCATTTGTCATAGCTAGGCACAAATTTTGAACAAATTCATCATAGAAGTTTACCGCCGGTGTCTTCAAACCTTTGGAAACATTTTCTTCCAGCTCTTCGTCATTGTTGAAGTGTTGACCGCCAAGGAAAGATTTGAGATGCAAAATTCAATAAAAGTCGCTAGGAGCCAGGTCAGGGCTGTCCGGGCTGTGGTCAAACACATCCCAGCCAAATCCCTGTAGGATGTTTTCGTCGCATTTGCAGTGTATGGTCAGGCGTTGTCGTGAAGAAACACAACACCTTTTGACAGCCGAAAAATTTCAATTGGTTTCACTTACCTAGCATTCAGAAAACTAATCACAGATCTGATTTCACAAGCGGTGGGATTTTCAATCAACACTGACATAGTAAACAAACACAACAAAGGGCATGTGGCTGACAGCGATCTCACAGTGGCGCACATTTCTTCTACTTGATACAGAGCGCGTACCGCGCATGTGCGGAACTGCGATCACAGCACTGCAGCGGAGATAAATTGAAACAGAACGTACTTTCTGGACGCCTATTGTTTTAAATTAGCGGGCCGTGTGTATAGTCCAAAACTGCTGTTTCAATAGACGAAAAATGGCACACTGAGAGTCTCTGAAGTGAAAATTCTTTGTTTGTCAATAAAGAAATTTTATAGTGAAAAAGACCTCTCTACATCACTATATGTCACCATTGCGGTAGAGGAACTCCAAACTTCTTCTTCACTGACCTCTTTTAGTAGCTCAATGGTTAGAACGGCTGGACGGAGGCCAGAGTATACGAGGTTCATATCCCTGCTATGGCATTGAAGTTTCTAGTCTGATTCTACGTTTCCACATCTATGCGGTATGTGAGGGAGAAAGATAAAATGTGGGGCTATTATGTTTATAAGAATCGAAACCTTCGCATAATTTTCAGAGATCAGAATACTACTTACAGTACTGTACTTAAAGATGGAGTTTATCGTTCGCATACAAATAGAAGAAAACGCGTTTTCAACTTTGCTTAACCAATCAACAGCTTAACTGTTTTTGTCCCAATATCTCTGACTATGTCTTTCTTCCCACCTAGATGTTTACAACAGGATTAAACTGTGTTGAGATAGATTATATTTTCTGTTTATTTTTTCTGATATAAGCCTAGACACAATTCCGATTCCTGAACTAACATTACAGCCAAAGCAGTTGCCGAATGATCAGTGTTACCCCCAAAGCTCTTCAACATTATAAACGACAGCACCTGTCGATATGAACAAGTTTTCAGGACATTCAATTGGACTATCGAGATTGATATGATAATGGTGTCAGGAAAATGCAACCAAATGTAAACTTCTAATGCAGCTTTAATATTTCCTTTATATTGTCACAGCCTGTGGTTGTGACTGGAGGCACAGCTCATTGGATGATGGAGGGAAGAGGGGTAGAGGCAACTCTTAACTAAAACTGATGCTCATTTATTTGGGTCTGGCTCATAGGTAGCATATATAGGGCAGCGTCAATGTCTTGAAGAGTCGTTGGGCCACAGATGAATTATTGAACAAAGTCTCAAAATTAATTGTACTACCTACGGGGCTTACCTTTGAGTTTGTGTGACGTGATGGTCTTGAGGTCCTGCGGCCGGACTGACGGGCAGCGTGACAATCTCGTCTGATGATCGAAGAGTAACTCTCCTTCGTGACGATCAAAGGTTTATTACATATGCCGTTGGATCCTTACCAACATGCCATCGCTAACACCAAATATGGCGAGCCAACGCCCACAGCTTAGGCTACGTTAGCCAATCAGAAGTGAGTATTCAAATTGTTCTGGAATATCCGGCCTGACTCATGAGGGTCAGGGAGCACCTCAACACCAGAAGTGGTAACCCTCAGTATTGCTGTTACATGTTGAGACGTTCCAAAACCTCCATCAAGAAAGGGAATTTAACTAATTTAAAATGTATATGTGAGTCAAGTCCAAAGAAATAATCGTCCAAAAATAAAGCTCTAATTTTGATATGTTTACCAGCTTTCCTCAGCCATCCACGCGATAATGTAACGTACTCGTATGTCATGTCGTTCTATACAAGTGGTAACATACACAGAGCTTTCAAGCAGGTAGAGAGTGAGATTCAAGAGATTTCTAGGCATTGGAGTAAATTCATTAATTAGGACAAAGGCTACGCCACTGTGCTAACGAAGAGCTGCTTACCGCTTACTCTTATACGTTTACGCATCTGTGCCAAAGGATTGAGTGGACAAATGCCTACCTTGTAGTAAAGCTTCATGAGGACCTTTTAAGGATCACTTCAGTGACATGGTATGGTGACACATAAGATACTGCCTCATTCTACCCCATGCTCGGCTTGGGATGGCAGATTTATGAAACGAAGTACGGACCATCCAGTTTGTATGGCTTCACAGAAGAAAGGATTCGGATGCCTTTAGTCTCTTTGAATAATATTTGTGAAAATACTTCATGAAGCATCTCTCTTCCGTTAATAACGGTAAAATTAGACGCGTGGTTGTGTCCCTGAAACGCTCTCCTCAAGTCTTTTGAGAAAAATGCGGGTTCTGCCATGATATGCTAATACCTACAATAACAAAAGATTATCTCACACAGGAGCTGAGGTTGAGCTCCTAGAATATCCTCTAGGATACCTTTAGATTCCAAAATGAGCAATCACAACTCCAACGATTAAATAAACCCCACCACATCGGTGCGCATATGGGTAATTGCAGTCAAGTTTGCTACCTCTTGATGAACCCCCTACCTCATTCTAAAAGCCACACTTTACCAATAAGCGGCCACACCAAACTGCATTGTATTACCTCAAACTGACTGTTAATCTCATGAAGTTATACATCTTCCGAGCGCTGGTAATCCCGGTTTATGCTTTACGCCTGCGAGATCTGGGGTATGGCAGTAGACAGCTGTTCAGCATGGCTCCAACTTGCACCGAATAGAGGACTTAGGTCTATATATTCTGTGGGATGTTACGAGGGCCGTTCAGAAAGTAACGTCCCATTGGTCACAGTGCGGGTAGTGGGGGGAGTAGTGACGCCATCTGTGCATTCACGCATTCAGCAGGCCAGTCGGCATCAAGCCGTGGTCGAGTGAACGCCGTTTCTGAGCTAGTTTAGTGTTTGTGGCCGTTTGAAATGTGTGCTGCAATAGAAAACCCCGCCAAATGTGAAGTGCGTGCTGTTATAAGGTTTTTTACAGCCAAAGAATATTCTGCAGCAGCTATTCATCGTGAGCTTTGTGCGGTGTACGGACCAAGATTTATGAGTGAAGGAGTGGTCCGTGAATGGGTACGTTTATTTAAAGGTGGACGAGAAAACGTTTATAATGAAGAGAGGAGTGGTAGACCATTGTTGGTGACTGACGAACTCGTTCAGACAGTTGATGCAAAAGTTCGTGAAAACCGACGTTTCACAATCTCGGAGTTGTCTACTTATTTTCCACAGATTTCTAAGACTCTCTTGTAAGAGATAGTGACAGCAAGATTGGGTTACCGTAAGTTCTGTGCACGATGGGTGCCGAAAATTCTTATCGACCACCACAAAACTCAAAGAATGGCCTCTGCATTAGACTTTCTGTCACGTTATGCGGACGAAGGTGAACCATTGTTAAACAGAATGGTGACCGGGGACGAAACCTGGATTAAGTACAAGAACCCTGAGACAAAAGAACAATCAAAGATGTGGGCACATTCAGATTCGCCTACCAAACCAATAAGAGCCCGGCGAGGCTTTTCTGCCCGAAAATTGATGGCAACGGTGTTTTGGGATGCAAAAGCTGAGTTGTTGGTTGAATTCATGGAACGTGGGACGACCATTAATCAAGACGTGCACTGTGAAACACTAAAAAAATTACGACGGGCTATACAGAACAAACGCCGTGGTATGCTGACTTCCGGTATAGTTTTTTAGCATGATAACGCCCGTCCTCACTCTGCTCGCAGAACAACAGCCCTTCTTAAGTCCTTCAAGTGCAACGTGGTCAACCATCCACCTTACAGCTCAGATCTGGCGCCAAGCGATTATTACCTCTTTCTGCATATGAGGACATGGCTCGGTTCCCAGCGGTTTGATGACGACGAAGAGCTCAAAGATGCAGTCACAGGCTGGTTCCAGACACAAGCGGGTGATTTTTATGCAGAAGGAATTTCAAAGCTTGTGAACAGATACGAAGAGTGCCTCAATCATTATGGGGACTATGTAGAAAAATAGTGCAAAGATGTAGTTGTATGATGTATATATTAAAATATTTTTATTTAACTTGGTGAATTTTTTGCAATTAACCGGAAGTTAATTTCTGAACGGCCCTCGTATTTTCTTACCAGGTTACTTCACGAGGCCTCGAGTCTTCCATACGTGGAGGATGAAATCAGGCGCCGGGAGATTATGACACCACAAGACGTCGTTCTAGTCAGCACCGGTTATTCCGCATGGCTACCGGGCATCCGAGATAACCCAGGAGCTAATCCGAACAGCAGATAAAGCTGAGCTCCACATAATCCTTCCAAGCTGCTTGGCTTCAAAATTATTCCGCAAATTAAAAACAAATAAAAACACCAGGGTGCAGGGTGTTGCATCCTGTCGTTCAACCCCCAGGTTCATCTTGTAACCTCATAAATAACCATTCTAAAAACCCACATTTCACCCTATAATATCCCGAAATCTACCTTAGCTGCGGTAAAACCCTTAACGGGTGGCCACGCATCAAAAACCTTCTGGCTGAATACAGCCAGCCAGAACCACAAGACATGGCATGGCATGGACTGTTAATCTACCTGCATACTGAAGGATCGGTGGACGGAGCAGGCCAAACAACAATTCATTTTCAAGATAGAATCATGGCTGGAAATATACCCCCATGGCTGTCCTGGTAGTTCTTAGAGTGTGCCTTGTAGTCCTATCTCGTTGGAACAATATGTCCCCATAGACAGGAAGACGAGTACAGTCTGAATTTTAAAAGAAGGTACCTGAAGGTCATCTCTTTCTCCACGTGGGGTACTGCAGTGTTGCCTAGAGCTAGGTTACGCATACTCCCCTCTTTATCCTCTCAACACACGAAATATATTGAAAGATAGAGTCAGACTGAAAAATTCAATGCCATAGCCGGGATTTGCACTGCGGATCTTCTGGTTGCCGTCCAGCCGCCCTTACCCTTGAGCTTCTATGGCCAACTATTGGCTACTATTGGCCATAGTAGCTCAGGGGTAAAGGGTGGCTGGATGGCAACTAAAAGATCCGTGGTTCATATCTCGGCTATGGCATTGAATTTTTCAGTCTGACACTATATTTCCGTACTTTAGCCTACACCCGGCCAGTGTGAAAGAACAATTAATTTACGCGAAATATAAACAAGCTCTCGAGGTTATCATAAATCAACCTAAATTGGCATATTTAATCTTTATTAGCCTAGTTTAAGAACACAATTAAGCTTTTTACACTTTCACTGCATTGTGGCGTCTTCATATGTGCGTTCTTTTAAATGATTGTTGCACTATGTAACTAAGATTCCATTCTTACCGTAATTGTTGCTATGCATAGTAAGTAGACATACCTGCATAGTGCGGCATTTCTCCATAGTAACACATATGGTTGATGTACGTTGTGAGGTCTAACAATTTATTAATGTTTCAGCTAATACCTTGCCTCCTAAACTTCATATAAATACACCTAGTACAAAAAATATTATGTAATGCACATGTAGTAAGGACATAACGGATTCTCGGCGCAAACGAATCGTTTTTTCAAACTTTTCCTCGTTTCATATAAACTCCTTGCCACACTAGCATCGCAATATACTATTATAAACGAACTTCTCAATTGCAATGATAATATCAACAACGCCGATATACCGGAATTTTGACCCACAGGAATTCTTTTACATGCAAACATATCTACTGACATGGAGCTGTCGCTTTTGGTTGAAAGGAACAAGTGTTTCATTGATAAGGAACACACTCGTCTTCCTGTTCAAATAATTCCTCCAAAAACAGAAAAATTCTCTAGCTTGATATGTAATGTAACACCCCGACCGTAAGCTGATCTTTGCTTCGGGCTATGAATCCTCGGTCTACCTCTAATCTTACCCTCACTACGTCTTGCTTTCATAACAACGTACTTAAATTTCGTTTTCACAAAGTAAGCTAACAATACACAACGAAAATGAACACAAGCAAACTCGGTTTCACGCACAAAACTAACAATAACGGACCTGAGGAGTATGTGATTTACCAGTGTAAACAATCTGGCAAACTTTGTTTACGTTTCCATAGCAACGACTTTGCGTGTTACCCTGCGCGTCCCTTGCTTGATGACCCTCACGTATCTTATTTTAAAAATCAGACTGTAAGTAAAGATTCTTCAGCATATGCAAGGGATGTCATGGTCTTTTTCTGAAATGTATCGAATATAGTTAAAAAGCATTTTCACTTCCAGACTCATTAATTTATTGCAGATTTTCCGATGGATCAAGCATGGAAATTTTGTTTCTGAACAAATCCCGCTAAACGAAATGCACTTCATCGCGAAGGTCCATAGGTCGGCTTGTTTCGAAAGGAAGGTTTAACTGGAGGTCTGTCTCATAAATTTACAGATCATAAATGAACCCCAGTTCTTATAAAGAATTATCTGAACGATCTACCACGCCTAATATAGAACGGAACTCTGGTACCTAAAGTGGTTAAAGATGTTATATTTTCATGTATAATTTGAAAGTTATATCCGAAATCATCTATGAAAAAAGGTATTTAACAGCATTACTGGAGTAACGATAAACGGAGTATTCAAGAATTCGGATTCGGATGAATATAACTACACAACTGGCTGCGGATTGTGTAATAAGTAGGCTGCATGTTATCTTCCCGGCGTTTGTATCTGTGCGCGACTAATATATCACTACGTCACCTTGTCTATACGTGTGTCTGTCTGTAGTGAACGCATTCCTTTCAGAGTTTCTAAGCCCAGAACATAACAATAGTGCAGCGCGGACATAAGGGAAGGATAGTGCAGCGCGAAGATGGAGATTTCGATTTCTTGTTTGTTACAGGGCATTCCAGAAACGTCTAGGAACACAAAATAAGTATATAAGGAAGCCAGGAGGGAGAGAGAGAGTCGAGAATCGCAACTGTTACTGTGTACATGCAGCTGTGTTTTGAAAGCGAAATCTTCCTTTATGGTTAACGACCTCGCAGGCTGTATTTGTGTATGTTGCGTAATTTTGCTACTGTAAGGCTTGACTAAAATGTATTTCTACGAAAATAAAGCAAATTTTGAATTTCTGCAAATTGGACTTCAAATTTTACGAACCCACAAACTCATAGCATTAAAAATGAAACCGTTTCGATGATTCTAAATGGTCTTACATTAGGAGTGTCATATGTAGCATGTGATAACTACCATTGTTGTTGACTTATAGCAGTCATTGTTTCATGTGAGTATTGTTGAAAGGTAGCCTTGGAACGTTACAGCATTCACCAACGAGTAAAAGTGCCGATAAATATCAAAGTGAATCATGTCTTCGTCAAATATCTGTCTATGGAGAAAGACATCGGTACCTTGTGATGGGCTGTTTTTGGCTTCGATTGGATTGTATGAATCACATAAACATATAGTTTCAGCAAAATGGTGCCACATGTCACACTGCTCTCGAAATATTGGATCTTTTGAGGAAGAACTTCGGAGGTTTCATAATTTCCCTTAGTGGTGAGGTCAACTGGCCCCCGAGATCATGTGATTTAACGCCGTTGAATTACTTCTTGAAGGGTTTTGTTAAACCTCGAGTATACGCCAACAAGCCAGAAACTCCAAATGATCTTATTAATTACATCACGCGTGTTATTCCTGAAGTTGGGTCCCATATACGTTCTTCTGTCACTGAAAATTGGGTCAAACGTATAGGCGCAACCCAAAGAATCGAGGCGGTCACGTAGCTAATGTTCCCTTCCACACATAATGACATTAATTGTGTTTCTAAATAAAAAGCAACCCTCTATCATATATAGATGCTTTCCCAAATAGATAGGACAATCTTGTTGAAAGAGCCTTCGTTACTTGCAAGTTTCGTTCAGAATAAGGTGGTCAATGCATTGAAGCCAACGCTCCGTTGCTTTTGTACAAATTTCTTCTTCTTCTCCTTCATCTTCTTCTTCTTGTCCTTCTTCTTTTTCTTCTTCTCCTTCTCCTTTTTCTCCTTCTCTTTCTCCTTTTTCTCCTTCTCTTTCTCCTTTTTCTCCTTCTCCTTTTTCTTCTCTTCCTTCTCCTCCTTCTTCTTCTTCTTCTTCTTCTTCTTCTTCTTCTTCTTCTTCTTCTTCTTCTTCTTCTTCTTCTTCTTCTTCTTCTTCTTCTTCTTCTTCTTCTTCTTCTTCTTCTTCTTCTTCTTCTTCTTCTTCTTCTTCTTCTTCTTCTTCTTCTTCTTCTTCTTCTTCTTCTTCTTCTTCTTCTTCTTCTTCTTCTTCTTCTTCTTCTTCTTCTTCTTCTTCTTCTTCTTCTTCTTCTTCTTCTTCTTCTTCTTCTCCTTATTATTATTATTATTATTATTATTATTATTATTATTATTATTATTATTATTATTATTATTATTATTATTATTATTATTATTATTATTATTATTATTATTATTATTATTATTATTATTATTATTATTATTATTATTGGAAATTAGTTGTTCTTTTACTCGAGCCGTGTGTAGGACGCACTATGAGTGTAAAGCCAGACTGAAAAATTCAATGCCATAGCCGTGATTTGAACCACGGATCTTCTGGCTTCCGTCCAGCCGCTCTAACCCCTTCAAAGTGCACCCTACACACGGCTAGTGTGAAAGAACGAACTATAAAGCCCGGGCCTTAAAGTGCCTACAGCATAGTAAGTCGCCATTAAGGTAGTTGTCCCATGTGATTATGAGAACTCCCAGTGGTTTACCGGGAGAAGCAAGAGTCAGTTTAAGAACTTAATGTCATGCAGGCATGTTGGCCATTGTAGCGCAATGGTTAGAGCGGCTGGACGGAGACCAGAAGATCCGTGGTTCAAATCCCGGCAATGGCATTTAATTTTTCAGTCTGACTCTACGTTTCCACATCTAGTATTATATTAATGTTGTCTATCAGCTCCCAACTTCTGTTACTTTCATTGCATAACTAAGACTCTAAAGCGCAGTAATGATTCAGATTCTAACCTCTGGTTTAGTTACATATAGGTTACACATTTAATTGTATGGCCATCTTGAAAAGTTTATACAAATTGCAATCTAGATCAAACAGTAAAATCTTAACAAGTTAAAGTGACTCATTCACCCAAAGAATGCACATTAAACAAATCATACTTCACAGTAAGAACATCACATTTTGTACTTTTACACTTGTCACTAAATCATTTAACATTCAACGCTTTAATAAAGTTAAGGTTTGGACAATTTTAAAAAAATTGAATGTGTCTTAGTGTATTAGATAGTTTTCTAAGAGTAATTGAACTGCGTGTTTTATTGTAATCATAATGATTTATTCTGCATATGTGAATGATAATCCATCCAATGAGATTCAAAGCATATGAAATGGTGTTACTTATTAAATTTAAAACACCTGTTGCTGCAAAACTATCTGATGTACTATTTTGGAAGGTTTTACTACATTTCTCTTAATTTACTTTATATCGACTTGTGCTCAAAAATGTATGTACTATAGATCTTTTGAAATCCCTTTAAATATAACGATGCACCGAACTATTCTTCTTCTTCTAGATCCAGACGATGCTGAAATATAGGTATATATAAATATCTGGTTGAATGCCATTTCTCCTCTACCTACAATGTATGAAACGCTTAACACTAAAGAGAAACCACCACGACCAAAACTGGTACAAACCTGCAGTTCAAATATCCCGCTGGTTTACTGACTAGCTGTGACTTCAGCGACACAGTGGAAGTCGTATGCAACGTGAAGTACAGCTAGCGACTTACAGATGACGAGCAAGGTATAATTACTCAATGGGTATCAATATAATTTAGCAATTAAGAAAATATTATAAAGCATTGGGGCAATGATGTTTCATTTTGGTTTCAAACATATCCTAAGAGTGAACAGTTGCAAACTTGCAGCTATACGATGTACATAAGTTAATGTAGACTGATAAGGAGTTTTGTGGTTTCGAACAAGCTTCTACCAAGGTCCTTATAAGTTTACAATTTCAGTGCGTCTATTTGTCTTCGTTTTTAATCCGCCGTTGTAGTATATTGAGGTTTATCTACAAAGAAGTTTCTTATTTTGGAATCAGAGATGATTTACATATCAATTTCTGAACTTATCTAATACTACGAGAAATAACACACTGAGATTCTCCGAAGTGAAAATTCTTTGTTTGTCAATAAAGAATATTGGACCTCTCTACATCACAATATGTCACCAGTACGGTAGAGAAACTACAAACTTCTACCTCACTGACCTTTCTTCAGTAGCTCAATGGTTAGAACGGCTGGGCGGAGACCAGAATAACCGTGGTTCATATCCCGGCTATGGCATTGAATTTTTCAGTCTGACTCTACGTTTCCACATCTATGAGGTATGTGAGGCAGAAAGATAAAATGTGAGGCTATTACGTTTATAGGAATCGAAACCTTTGCATAATTTTCTTTCTTCAAAATCAGCTCTCACAGAGCAGTGATCAAAAACTACTTACAGTACTGTAATTAAAGATGGAGTTTATCGTTCGCATACAAAGAGAAGAAAACGCCCGTCAACTTTGCTTAATCAACCAACAGCCTAACTGTTTTTGTCCCAATATCTCTGACTCTGTCTTTCTTCCCACCTAGATGTTTACAACAGGATTAAACTGGGTTGAAATATATTATATCTTCTGTTTATTTTTTCTGATATAAGCCTAAACACATTTTCGACTCTTGAACTAAGGTTACAGTCAATGCAGTCGTCGAAGGATCTGTGTTATCCCCAAAGCTCTTCAACATCATAAACGATAGCACCTGTCCATACGAACAAGTATTCAGGACATTTAATTGGACTATCGAGATTGATATGATAAAGGTGTCAGGAAAATGTCTCCAAATGTAATTTTCTAAGGCTGCTTTAATATTTCCTTTATATTGTCACAACCGTAGGTGGTGACTGGGGACACAGCTCATTGGATGATGGAGGGAAGTGGAGTAGAGACAACTCTTAGCTCAAACTGATGCCCATTTATTTGGGACTGGCCCAGATTTGGCATACACAGGGCAGCGCCAACGTCTTGAAGAGACGTTGGGCCCCAGGTGAATTATTGAACAAAGTCTCTAAATTAAGTGTACTCCCTACGGGGCTTACCTTTAGGGTTGTGTGACTTGATGGTCTTTAGGTACTTCCGGTCGGGCTGACGGGCAGCGTGACAATCTCCTCTGATGATCGAAAATTAACTCTCCTTGGTGACGATCCATGGTTTATTACATATGCTGTTTGATCCTTACCAACATGGCGTCGCTAACACCAAATAAGGCGAGCCAACGCCCAGAGATTAGGCTACATTAGCCAATCAGAAGTGAGTATTCAAATTGCTCAGGAATATCCGGTCTGACGCACGGGGGTCAGGGTGCACCTCAACACCAGAAGTGGTAACCCTCAGTATTGCTGTTACATGTTGAGTCGTCTCAAAACCTCCATCAGAAAAGGGAATTTAACTAATGTAAAATGTATAAGGGAGTCAAGTCCAAAGAAATAATCGTCCAAAAATAAAGCTCTAAATTTGGATATTTTTCCCAGCTTTCCTCAACCATCCACGTGACAATATAACGTCCTTGAATGTCATGTCATTCTATTCAAGTAGGAACATACACAGAGCTTTCAACCAGGTAGAGAGAGAGATACAAGAAATGTAGGCATAGGAGTATACTCTTTAATTAGAATAAAGTCTACGCCACTGTGATAACGAAGAGATGCTTACCGTTAAATGCTAAACGTTTACGCATCTCTGCCAAAGGATTGAGTGGACCAATGCCTACCCTAAAGTAAAGCTATACGAGGGCCTGTTAAGGATCACTTCAGTGACCTGGCACGGTGATACATAAGATACTGCCTCATTCTACCCCATGCTCGGCTTGGGATGGCAAATTTATGAAACGAAGTACGGTCCATGCAGTTTTTATGGTTTCACATAAGAAAGGCTTCGGATGACTTCAGTCTCTTTAAATATTTTTTCCCGAAACTACTTCCTGAAGCATCACTCTTCCGTTAATAACGGTAAAATTAGACCCGTGATTGTGGCCCTGAATCACTCTCCTTTAGCCTTTTGAGACAAAACCGGGTTCTACCATGACATGATGGTACCTACAATAACAAAAGTGTATCTCATACGGCAGCTGAGGTTGAGCTCCTTGTGTATCCTCCACTATTAAATAAACCCTACCACTCGGTGCGCATATGGGCAATTGCAGTCAAGTTTGCTACCTCTTGATGAACCCCCTACCTCATTCTAAAATCCTCACTTTAACAATAAGCGGCCACACCGAACTGCATTATATTACCTCAAACTGACTGTTAATCTCATGAAGTTATACATCTTCCGAGCGATGGTAAACCCGGTTTATCTGGGGCATGGCCGCAGACAGCTCTTTAGCATGGCTCCAACGTGCACAGAATAGAGGACGTAGGTCTATATATTCTGTGGGATGTTACGAGGGCCGTTCAGAAGGTAACGTCCGATCAGTCACAGTGCGGGTAGTGGGAGGATTAACGACGCCATCTGTGCATTCACGCACTCAGCAAGTCAGTCGGCATCAAGCCGTGGTCGAGTGAACGTCGAATCTGTGCTAGTTTAGTGTTTGTGGCCGTTTGAAATGTGTGCTGCAATAGAAAACCCTGCCAAATGTGAAGTGCGTGCTGTTATAAGGTTTTTTACAGCCAAAGAATATTCTGCAGCAGCTATTCATCGTGAGCTTTGTGCGGTGTACGGACCAAGATTTATGAGTGAAGGAGTGGTCCGTGAATGGGTACGTTTATTTAAAAGTGGACGAGAAAACGTTTATAATGAAGAGAGGAGTGGTAGACCATTGTTGGTGACTGACGAACTCGTTCAGACAGTTGATGCAAAAGTTCGTGAAAACCGACGTTTCACAATCTCGGAGTTGTCTACTTATTTTCCACAGATTTCTAAGACTCTCTTGTACGAGATAGTGACAGCAAGATTGGGTTACCCTAAGTTCTGTGGACGATGGGTGCCCAAAATTCTTACCGACCACCACAAAACTCAAAGAATGGCCTCTGCATTATACCTTCTGTCACGTTATGCGGAGGAAGGTTTACCATTGTTAAACAGAATTGTGACCGGAGACGAAACCTGGATTAAGTACAAGAACCCTGAGACAAAAGAACAATAAAAAGTGTGGGCACATTCAAATTAGCCTGCCAAACTAATAAAAGCCCGGTGAGGCTTTTCTGCCCGAAAATTGATGGCAACGGTTTTTAGGATGCAAAAGGGGTGTTGTTGGTTGAATTCATGGAACGTGGGACGACCATTAATCAAGACGTGTACTGTGAAACACTAAAAAAATTACGACGGGCTATACAGAACAAACGCCGTGGTATGCTGACTTCGGGTATAGTTTTTTTGCATGATAACGACCGTCCTCACTCTGCTCGCAGAACAACAGCCCTTCTTAAGTCCTTCAAGTGGGACGTGGTCAACCATCCACCTTACAGCCCAGATCCGGCGCCAAGCGATTATCTCCTCTTCATGCAAATGAAGACATGGCTCGGTTCCCAGCGGCTTGATGACGACGAAGAGCTCAAAGATGCAGTCACAGGCTGGCTCCAGACACAAGCGGGTGATTTTTATGCAGAAGGAATTATAAAGCTTGTGAACAGATACGAAAAGTGCCTCAATCGTTATTGGGACTATGTAGAAAAATAGTGCAAAGATGTAGTTGTAAGATGTATATATTAAAATATTTTTATTTAACTTAGTGAATCTCTTTGCAATCAACCGGAAGTTACTTTCTGAACGGCCCTCGTATTTTCCTACCATGTTACTTCACGACGCCTCAAGTCATCCATACGTGGAGGATGAAATCAGGCGCCGGGCATCAAAACTATACGCAAGATTACCCAACCACAGACGCGCCCTTGTCTGAGAGATTATGACACCACTAGACGTCATTCTAGTCAGCACCGGTTATTCCGCATGGCTAGCGGGCATCCGAGATAACCCAGGAGCTAATCCGAACAGCAGATAAAGCTGAGCTCCACATAATCCTTCCAAGCTGCTTAGCATCAAAATTATTCCCCAAAGTAAAACCAAATAAGATCACCAGGGTGCAAGGTGTTGCATCCTGTCCTTCAATCCCTGGTTCATCTTATAACCTCATAAAAACCATTCTAAAAACCAATATTTTACCTAAAATATCCCGAAATCTAACTTACCTGCGGTAAAACCCTTAACGGGTAGGCACGCAGCAAAAACCTTCTGGCTGTATACAGCCAGCCAGCACCACAAGACATGGCATGGCATGGACTGTTAATCTACATGCATTCTGAAGGATCCGTGGACTGAGCCGGCCAAACAACAATTCATTTTCAAGATAGAAACATGGCTGGAAATATACCCCCATGGCTGTCCTGGTAGACGAGTACAGTATGATTTTTAAGAGAAGATTCGTGCAGGACATTTTTTTCCATACGTGGGGTGCTGCAGTGTTGCCTGGAACTATGTTACGCATGCTCCCCTCTTTATCCTCTCAACACACGAAATATATGGAAATATAGAGTCAGACAGAAATATTCAGTGCCACAACCGGGATTTGCACCAAGGATCTTCTGGTTGCCGTCCAGCCGCTCTTACCTTGAGCTTCTGTGGCCAACTATTGGCTGCTATTGGCCATTGTAACTCAACGGTCCGAGCGCCTGGACGGCAACCAGAGGATCCGTGATTCAAATCCCGGCAATGGCATTGAATTTTTCAGTCTGACTCTACGTTTCCACATCTAGTATTATATCAACGTGGTGTATCAGCTCCCAACTTATGTTACTTTCATTGCATAACTAAGACTCTAAACCGCAGTAACGATTCACATTCTAACCTCTCGTTTAGTTACCTATAGGTTATTTGCTTAATTGTATGTCATAACTTGAGAAGTTTACACAAATTGCCATCTTGATCAAACAGTAAAATCTTAACAACTTAAAGTGACTCATTCACCCAAAGAATGCACATTAAACTAATCATACCACACAGTATGAAAATGACATTTTGTGCTTTTACAGTTGACATTAAAGCATTTAAAATTCAAGGCTCTAATAAAGTTAAAGTTTGAACAATTTTAAATATTTGATGGAGTTTTAGTGTACTAGATAGTTTTCTAAGAGTAATTGAACTGCGTGTTTTATTGTAATCATAATGATTTATTCTGAATATGTGAATGATTATCCATCCAATGAGATTCAAAGCATATGAAATGGTGTTACTTATTAAATTTATAACACCTAGTGCTGGAAAACTGTCTCATGTACTATTTTGGTTTATATCGACTTGTGCTCAAAAAATGAATGTACTATAGATCTTTTTAAAATCCTAATAAATATAACGATGCACCGAACTATTCTTCTGTTTTACTAGATCCATACTATTCTGAAATATATGTATATATAAATTTCTGGTAGAATTTCATTTCTCCTCTACCTACAATGTATGAAATGCTTAACACTAAAGAGAAACCACCACGACCAAAACTGGTACAAACCTCCAGTTCAAATATCCCGCTGGTTTCCTGACCAGCTGTGACTACAGCGACATATAGTGGAAGGCGTATGCAACGTGAAGTACACGTAGGGACTTACAGATGACGCGCAAGTTATAATTACTGTGTAGGTATAAATATGTCTTAGCAATTAAGGGTGTATTATAAAGCATTAGGACAATGATGTTTCATTTCGTTTTTAAACATTTCCTAGGTGTGAACAATTGCAAACTGCAGCTATAGGATGTACATAAGTTAATGTAGACTGATAAGGAGTTTTGCGGTTTCGAACAAGCTTCTACCAAGGTCCTTATAAGTCTACAATTTCAGTGCGTCTTTTATCTTCGTTTGTAATCCCTCGCTCGTGGTGTATTGAGCTGCTTTATCTACAAAGAAGTTTCCTATTTTTGAATCAAGGTTGATTTACATCTGAATTTCTGAACTTTTCTAATACAGCAGATTCAAAAACCTTTGTTGGTAAGCGCGGGTGAATCGGAAAGATGTTTGTTAAATCTTTCATAAAAACCTTACGCTCACGTAAACATTGAAGCCTGGACATTAGACATAACGTTAAATGCTAAGTTTATCGATGAAGTAGTTTATCTATACTTACGTTTTCATTTTTATTTCGAGCGAAACTATTCCCAATGACCCACAGTTGGAGTATAAATTGTAATGACGTAGCGGACGATGAGAATGGAAAAAAGCAGCCGAATTGCCGTACATAATGTAATTATGAGAACTAAATAACACATTTCTGTATTTTTATATTCTATATATACGCATCTCGCACTCAATTTCCACATATGAACTGCGCACCAATAGGTTTTCTGGTAGTGTCCTCAATTTATTTTGCCTTATTTGGGCACCATTTCTCCAATTTCTTTCATCAGCAGATAGGCCTTAGTGTAGAAGGACGTAAATAAGGATATCATAAAAACTTTTGAACTCCCCCTTTACCTTAAACCACTGCACCAGTTCTTGTAACGGTTTCTACGAGGTACGTCCAGAAAGTAAGTTCCGTTTGGTAATAAAATTAAATTGTGTACAGATACAGTACAATTTTTATTACACAAAACTTTGAAAGTCCTTAAACTACATTTTCACATAACTGCTGAGACTTTGCAGTCATTTGTCGTAGCTAGGCCCAAATTTTTTAATAAATTCATTATAGAAGTTTACCGCCGGTGTCTTCAAACAGTTGGATACATTTTCTTCCAGGTCTTCGTCATTGTTGAAGTGTTGACCGCCAAGGAAAGATTTGAGATGCAAATTCCAATGAAAGCCGCTAGGAGCGATGTCAGGGCTGTACGCGCTGTGGTCAGACACATCCCAGCCAAACCCCTGTAGGATGTCTCTTGTCGCATTTGCAGTGTATGGTCAAGAGTTGTCGTAAGGAAACACAACACCTTTTGACAGCCGATAAATTTCAATTGACTTCGCTTACCTAGCATTTAAAAAACAAAGGTCAGATCTGATTTCACAAGCGGCGGGATTTTCAATCAACACTGACATTGTATCCAAATGCTGACAGCGATCTCACAGTGGCGTACATTTCTTCTACTTGATACAGAGCGCGTACCGCGCATGTGCGGAAATACGATCGCAGCGCTGCAGGGGAGATAAATTGAAACTGAGCTTACTTTCTGGACGCCTTTTGTATTATATTAGCGGCCCGTACGTATAGTCCAATACTGCTGGCACACTGAGATTCTCTAAAGTTAAAATACTTTGTTTGTCAATACAGAATATTTTATAGTTAAAAAGACCTCTCTACATCACAATATGCCACCAGTGCGGTAGAGGAACTCCAAACTTCTTCTTCACTGAACTTTTTTCAGTAGCTCAATGGTTAGAGCGGCTGGAGGAGACAAGAATATCCGTGGTTCATTTCCCGGCTATGGCATTGAACTTTTCAGTATGACTCTACGTTTCCCCATCTATGCGGTATGTGAGGCAGAAAGATAAAATGTGGGGCTATTACGTTTAAAAGAATCGAAACCTTTGCATAATCTTCTTTCTCCGAAATCAGCTCTCACAGAGCACTGATCAAAAAGCTACTTACAGTACTGTACTTAAAGATGGAGTTTATTGTTTGCATACAAATAGAAGAAAACTTCCGTCAACTTTGCTTAACCAATCAACAGCTTAACTGTCTTTGTCCCAATTTCTCTGTCTCTGTGTCTCTTCCCACCTAGATGTTTACAACAGGATGAAACTGGGTTGAGATAGATTATATTTTCTGTTTATTTTTTCTGATATAAGCCTAAACACATTTTTGATTCCTGAACTAACATTACAGTCAATGCAGTTGTCGAAGGATCTGTGTCACCTCCAAAGCTCTTCAACATCATAAACAATAGCACCTCTCGATATGAACAAGTATTCAGAACATTCAATTGGAATATTGAAATTGATATGATAAAGGTGTCAGGAAAATGTAAGCAAATGTAAACTTCTAAGGCAGCTTTAATATTTCCTGTATATTGTCACAACCTGAGGTGGTGACTGGGAACACAGTTCATTGGATGATGGAGGGAGGAGCGGTAGAGACAACTCTTAACCCAAACTCATGCCCATTTATTCGGGACTAATCCATAGTTGGCATATACAGGGCAGCGTCAACGTCTTGAAGAGACATTGGGCCACAGATGAATTATTGAACAAAGCCTCGAAATTAACTGCACCCCTTACGGGGCTTACCTTTGGGGTTTTGTGACGTGATGGTCTTGAGGTACTTCCGGCCGGGCTGACGGGCAGCGTGACAATCTCGTCTGATGATCGAAAAGTAACTCTCCTTGGTGAGGATCCAAGGCTTATTACATATGCCGTTGGATCCTTACCAAAATGGCGTTGCTAACACCAAATAATGCGAGCCAACGCCCAGAGCTTAGGCTACATTGGCCAATCAGAAGTGAGTATACAAATTGTTCTGGAATATCCGGCCTGACGCAGGAGGGCCAGGGTGTACCTCAACACCAGAAGTGGTAACCCTCAGTATTGCTGTTACATGTTGTGCCGTTTCAATGCATCCATCAAGAAAGGGAATTTAACTAAAGTAACATGTATAAGGGAGTCAAGTCCAAATGAAATAATCGTCCAAAAATAAAGCTCTAATTTTCATATGTTTACCAGCTTTCCTCAACCATCCACGCGATAATGTAACGTACTTGTATGTCATGTCGTTCTATACAAGTGGTAACATACACAGAGCTTTCAAGCAGGTAGAGAGTGAGATTAAAGAGATTTATAGGCATTGGAGTATATTCATTAATTAGGACAAAGGCTACGCCACTGTGCTAACGAAGAGCTGCTTACCGCTTACTCTTATACGTTTACGCATCTGTGCCAAAGGATTGAGTGGACAAATGCCAACCTTGAAGTAAAGCTTCATGAGGACCTTTTAAGGATCACTTCAGTGACATGGTATGGTGATACATAAGATACTGCCTCATTCTACCCCATGCTCGGCTTGGGATGGTAGATTTATGAAACGAAGTACGGACCATCCAGTTTTTATGGCTTCACAGAAGAAAGGATTCGGATGCCTTTAGTCTCTTTGAATACTATTTGTGAAAATACTTCATGAAGCATCTCTCTTCCAGTTAATAACGGTAAAATTAGACGCGTCGTTGTGTCCCTGAAACGCTCTCCTCAAGTCTTTTGAGAAAAAAGCGGGTTCTGCCATGATATGCTAATACCTACAATAACAAAAGATTATCTTACACAGGAGCTGAGGTTGAGCTCCTAGAGTATCCTCTAGGATACCTTTAGATTCCAAAATGAGCAATCACAACTCCAACGATTAAATAAACCCCACCACATCGGTGCGCATATGGGTAATGCAGTCAAGTTTGCTACCTCTTGATGAACCCCCTACCTCATTCTAAAAGCCACACTTTAACAGTAAGCGGCCACACCAAACTGCATTGTATTACCTCAAACTGACTGTTAATCTCATGAAGTTATACATCTTCCGAGCGCTGGTAATCCCGGTTTATGCTTTACGCCTGCGAGATCTGGGGTATGGCAGTAGACAGCTGTTCAGCATGGCTCCAACTTGCACCGAATAGAGGACTTAGGTCTATATATCCTGTGGGATGTTATTTTCCTACCAGGTTGCTTCACGAGGCCTCCAGTCTTCCAGACGTGGAGGATGAAATTAGGCGCCGGGCATCAAAATTATACGGACGGTTACCCAACCACAGAAGCGCCCTTGTCTGATTCTTGGAGGATTATGACACCACTAGACGTCGTTCTAGTCAGTACCGGTTATTCCACATGGCTAGCGGGCATCCGAGAAAACCCAGGAGCTAATCCGAACAGCAGATAAAGCTGAGCTCCACATAATACTTCCAAGCTGCTTGGCATCAAAATCTCTCCGAAAAGTAGAAGCAAATAAAAACACCAGGGTGCAGGGTGTTGCATCCTGTCCTTCAACCCCCAGGTTCATCTTGTAACCTTATAAAAAACCATTCTAAAAACCCACATTTCACCCTAAAATGTCCCGAAATCTACCTTAGCTGCGTTGAAACCCTTAACGGGTGGCCACACAGCAAAAACCTTCTGGCTGAATACAGCCAGCCAGAACCACAATACATGGCATGGCATGGACTGTTAATCTACCTGCATACTGAAGGAACGGTGGACGGAGCAGGCCAAACAACAATTCATTTTCAAGATAGAATCATGGCTGGAAATATACCCCCATGGCTGTCCTGGTAGTTCTTATAGTGTGCCTTGTAGTCCTATCTCGTTGGAACAATATGTCCCCATAGACGGGAAGACGAGTACAGTCTGAATTTTAAAAGAAGGTACCTGAAGGTCATCTCTTTCTCCACGTGGGGTACTGCAGTGTTGCCTAGAGCTACGTTACGCATACTCCCTTCTTTATCCTCTCAACAAACCATATATATGGAAAGATAGATTCAGACTGAAATATTCAGTGCCATAACCGGGATTTGAACCACGGATCTTCTGGTTGACGTCCAGCCGCTCTTACCCTTGAGCTTCTGTGGCCAACTATAGGCTACTATTCGCCATAGTAACTCAATGGTGAGGGCGCCTGGATGGCAACCAGAAGATCCGTGGTTCAAATCCCGGCTATGGCATTAAATTTGTCAGTCTGACTCTACGTTTCTACATCTAGTATTATATTAACGTGGTGCATCAGCTTCCAAGTTCTGTTACTTTCATTGCATAACTAGGACTCTAAACCGCAGTAATGCATCAGATTCTAACCTCTCGTTTAGTTACCTATAGGTTACACATTTAATTGTATGTCTATCTTAAATAGTTTATACAAATTGCCATCTTGATCAAACAATAAACTCTTAACAAGTTAAAGTGACTCATTCACCCAAAGAATGCACATTAAACAAATCATACTTCACAGTAAGAACTTGACATTTTGTACTTTTACATTTGTCATTAAAGCATTTAAAATTCAAGGCTTTAATAAAGTTAAGGTTTGGACAATTTTACATATGTGGTGGAGTCTTAGTGTACTAGATGGTTTTCTAGGAGTAATTGAACTGCGTGTTTTATTGTAATCATAATGATATATTCTGCATATGTGAATGATAATCCATCCAATGAGATTCAAAGCATATGAAATTGTGTTACATATTAAATTTATAACACCTGTTGCTGCAAAACTCTCTGGTGTACTATTTTGGAAGCTTTTACTACATGTCTCTTAATATACTTTACATCGACTTGTGCTCAAGAAATGTATGTACTATAGATTTTATCAAATTCCTAATAAATATAACGATACACCGAACTGTTCTTCTATTTTATTTATTTCTGGTAGAATGCCATTTCTCCTCTACCTACAATGTATGAAATGCATAACACTAAAGGGAAACCGCCATGACCAAAACTGGTACAAACCTGCAGTTCAAATATCCCGCAGGTTTCCTGACCAGCTGTGACTACAGCGACACATAGTGGAAGGCGTATACAACGTGAAGTACACGTAGCGACTTACAGATGACGCGCAAGTTATAATTACTGTGTAGGTATCAATATATCTAGAAATTAAGAATGTATTATAAAGCATTAAGATAGTGATGTTTCATTTTGGTTTCAAACATATCCTAAGAGTGAACAGTTGAAAACTGCAGCTATATGATGTACATAAGTTAATGTAGACTGATAAGGAGTTTTGTGGTTTCGAATAAGCTTCTACTAAGGTACTTATAAGTCTCCATTTTCAGTGCATCTTTTTGTCTTCGTATTAAATTCCTACAAAGAAGTTTCTCATTATGGAATCAAAGATGATTCACATCTCAATTTCTGAACTTTTCTAATACTAAGGATTCAAAAACCTATGTTGGTAAGAAAGGGTGGTTCGGAAAGATGTTTGTGAAACTTTTCAATAAAACCTTACGCTCAGGTAAACATTAAAGCCTGGACATTCGACATAACGTTAAATGCTTAGTTTATCCATGAAGCAGTTTCTCTATTCTTACGTTTTCATTTTTATTTCGAGCGGAAACTATTCCTAATGGCCCACTGTTGGAGTATAAATAGAAATGACGTTGCGGAGGGTGAGAATGGAATAAAGCGGCGGAATTGCCCCACATAATGTAATTATTAGTACTAGATAACACATATCTACATTTATATATACGCATCTCGCATCCATTTTACACATATGAACTGCGCACCAATAGGTTTTCTGGTAGTATCCTCAATTTATCTCGTCTTATTTGGGCATCATTTCTCCAATTTCTTTCTTCGGCAGATACGCCTTAATGTTGAAGGACGTAAATAAGGATATCATAAAAACTTTTGAACTCCTGCTTTACCTTAAACCGCTGCACCAGTTCTTGTAACGGTTTTTACGAGGTACGTCCAGAAATTAAGTTCCGTTTGGTAATAAAATTAAATTGTGTACAGATACAGTACAATTATTTATTACACAAAATTTTACAACTCTTTAAACTACTTTTCCACATAACCGCCGAAACTTTGCAGGCATTTGTCATAGCTAGGCACAATTTTTTGAATAAATTCGTCATAGAAGTTTACCGCCAGTGTCTTCAAACAGTTGGAAACATTTTCTTCAATCTCTTCGACATTGTGAAGCGTTGACCACCAAGGAAAGATTTGAGATGCAAAATCCAATGAAAGTCGCTAGGAGCGAGGTCAGGGCTGTCCGGGCTGTGGTCAAACACATTCCAGCCAAATTCCTGTAGGATGTTTTTTCGTCGCAATTGCAGTGTATGGTCAAGCGTTGTGAAGAAACACAAAACCTTTTGACAGCCAATTAATTTCAATTGGTTTCACATACCTAGCATTCAGAAAACAAATCAAATGTCTGATTTCGCAAGCGGTGGGATTTTCAATCAACACTGACATTGTAAACAAACACAACAGAGCTAATGGGGCTGACAGCTATCTCACAGTAGTGCACATTTCTTCTCCTTGATCCAGAGCGCGTACCGCGCATGTGCGGAAATACCATCGCAACGCTGCAGCGGATATAAATTGAAACAGAGAGTACTTTCTGGACGCCTTTTGTTTTAAATTAGTGGCCCGTGCGTATAGTCCAATACTGCTGCTTCAATAGACGAGAAATGGCACACTGAGATTCTCCGAAGTGAAAATTTTTTGTTTGTCAATAAAGAATATTTTATAGTGAAAAAGACCTCTCTACATCACAATATGTCACCAGTGCGGTAGAGAAACACCAAACTTCTTCTACACTGACATTTTTTCAGTAGCTCAATGGTTAGAGTGGCTGGACGGAGACCAGAAGATCCGTGGTTCATATCCCGGCTATAGGATTGAACTTTACAGTCTAACCTACGTTTCCACATCCATGCGGTATGTGAGGCAGAAAGATAAAATGTGGGGCTATTATGTTTATAAGAATCGATACCTTTGCATAGTTTTCTTTCTCCGAAATCAGCTCTCACAGAGCAGTGACGAGAAAGCTACTTGCAGTACTGTACTTAAAGATGGAGTTTATCGTTCGCATACAAATAGGAGAAAACGCCCGTCTACTTTGCTTAACCAATCAACAGCTTAACTGCTTTTGTACCAATATATCTGTCTCTGTCTCTCTTCCCACTTAGATGTTTACAACAGGATTAAACTGGGCTGAGATTGATTATATTTTCTGTTTATTTTTTCTGATATAGGTCTAAACACATTTCCGACTCCTGAACTAACATTACAGTCAATGCAGTTACCAAAGGATCTGTGTTACCCCCAAAGCTCTTCAACATCATAGACGATAGCATCTGTCGATATGAACAAGTATTCAGGACATTCAATTGGACTATCGAGATTGATATACTAAAGGTGTCAGGAAAATGTAACCAAAAGAAAACTTCTAAGACAGCTTTAATATTTCCTTTATATTGTCAGAACCTGAGGTGGTGACTGGGGACACAGCTCATTGAATGATGGAGGGAAGAGGGTAGAGACAACTCTTAACTCAAACTGACGCCCATTTATTCGGGACTGGTCCATAATTGGCATATACAGGGCAGCGTCAACGTCTTGAAGAGACGTTGGGCTACAGATGAATTATTGAACAAAGTCTCGAAATTAACTGTACCCCCTACGGGGCTCACCTTTGGGGTTATGTGACGTGATGGACTTGAGGTACTTCCGGCCGGGCTGACGGGCAGCGTGACAATCCCGTCTGATGATCGAAAAGTAAATCTCCTTGGTGAGGATCCAAGGCTTATTACATATGCCGTTGGATCCTTACCAACATGGCGTTGCTACCACCAAATAATGCGAGCCAGCGCCCAGAGCTTAGGCTACATTAGCCAATCAGAGGTGAGTATACAAATTGTTCTGGAATATCCGGCCTGACGCAGGAGGGCCAGGGTGTACCTCAACACCAGAAGTGGTAACCCTCAGTATTGCTGTTACATGTTGTGCCGTTTCAAAGCATCCATCAAGAAAGGGAATTTAACTAAAGTAACATGTATAAGGGAGTCAAGTCCAAATGAAATAATCGTCCAATAATAAAGCTCTAATTTTGATATGTTTACCAGCTTTCCTCAACCATCCACGCGATAATGTAACGTACTTGTATGTCATGTCGTTCTCTACAAGTGGTAACATACACAGAGCTTTCAAGCAGGTAGAGAGTGAGATTCAAGCGATTTCTAGGCATTGGAATATATTCATTAATTAGGACAAAGGCTAGGCCACTGTGCTAACGAAGAGCTGCTTACCGCTTACTCTTATACGTTTACGCATCTGTTGCAAAGGATTGAGTGGACAAATGCCTACCTTGTAGTAAAGCTTCATGAGGACCTTTTAAGGATCACTTCAGTGACATGGTATGGTGACACATAAGATACTGCCTCATTCTACCCCATGCTTGGCTTGGGATGGGAGATTTATGAAACGAAGTACGGACCATCCAGTTTTTATGGCTTCACAGAAGAAAGGATTCGGATGCCTTTAGTCTCTTTGAATAATATTTGTGAAAATACTTCATGAAGCATCTCTCTTCCGTTAATAACGGTAAAATTAGACGCGTCGTTGTGTCCCTGAAACGCTCTCCTCAAGTCTTTTGAGAAAAAAGCGGGTTCTGCCATGATATGCTAATACCTACAATAACAAAAGATTATCTTACACAGGAACTGAGGTTGAGCTCCTAGAGTATCCTCTAGGATACCTTTAGATTCCAAAATGAGCAATCACAACTCCAACGATTAAATAAACCCCACCACATCGGTGCGCATATGGGTAATGCAGTCAAGTTTGCTACCTCTTGATGAACCCCCTACCTCATTCTAAAAGCCACACTTTACCAATAAGCGGCCACACCAAACTACATTGTATTACCTCAAACTGACTGTTAATCTCATGAAGTTATACATGTTCTGAGCGATGGTAATCCCGGTTTATGCTTTACACCTGCGAGATCTGGGGTATGGCAGTAGACAGCTGTTCAGCATGACTCCAACTTGCACCGAATAGAGGACTTAGGTCTATATATCCTGTGGGATGTTATTTTCCTACCAGGTTGCTTCACGAGGCCTCCAGTCTTCCAGACGTGGAGGATGAAATTAGGCGCCGGGCATCAAAATTATACGGACGGTTACCCAACCACAGAAGCGCCCTTGTCTGATTCTTGGAGGATTATGACACCACTAGACGTCGTTCTAGTCAGTACCGGTTATTCCACATGGCTAGCGGGCATCCGAGAAAACCCAGGAGCTAATCCGAACAGCAGATAAAGCTGAGCTCCACATAATACTTCCAAGCTGCTTGGCATCAAAATCTCTCCGAAAAGTAGAAGCAAATAAAAACACCAGGGTGCAGGGTGTTGCATCCTGTCCTTCAACCCCCAGGTTCATCTTGTAACCTTATAAAAAACCATTCTAAAAACCCACATTTCACCCTAAAATGTCCCGAAATCTACCTTAGCTGCGTTGAAACCCTTAACGGGTGGCCACACAGCAAAAACCTTCTGGCTGAATACAGCCAGCCAGAACCACAATACATGGCATGGCATGGACTGTTAATCTACCTGCATACTGAAGGAACGGTGGACGGAGCAGGCCAAACAACAATTCATTTTCAAGATAGAATCATGGCTGGAAATATACCCCCATGGCTGTCCTGGTAGTTCTTATAGTGTGCCTTGTAGTCCTATCTCGTTGGAACAATATGTCCCCATAGACGGGAAGACGAGTACAGTCTGAATTTTAAAAGAAGGTACCTGAAGGTCATCTCTTTCTCCACGTGGGGTACTGCAGTGTTGCCTAGAGCTACGTTACGCATACTCCCTTCATTATCCTCTCAACAAACCATATATATGGAAAGATAGATTCAGACTGAAATATTCAGTGCCATAACCGGGATTTGAACCACGGATCTTCTGGTTGACGTCCAGCCGCTCTTACCCTTGAGCTTCTGTGGCCAACTATAGGCTACTATTCGCCATAGTAACTCAATGGTGAGGGCGCCTGGATGGCAACCAGAAGATCCGTGGTTCAAATCCCGGCTATGGCATTAAATTTGTCAGTCTGACTCTACGTTTCTACATCTAGTATTATATTAACGTGGTGCATCAGCTTCCAAGTTCTGTTACTTTCATTGCATAACTAGGACTCTAAACCGCAGTAATGCATCAGATTCTAACCTCTCGTTTAGTTACCTATAGGTTACACATTTAATTGTATGTCTATCTTAAATAGTTTATACAAATTGCCATCTTGATCAAACAATAAACTCTTAACAAGTTAAAGTGACTCATTCACCCAAAGAATGCACATTAAACAAATCATACTTCACAGTAAGAACTTGACATTTTGTACTTTTACATTTGTCATTAAAGCATTTAAAATTCAAGGCTTTAATAAAGTTAAGGTTTGGACAATTTTACATATGTGGTGGAGTCTTAGTGTACTAGATGGTTTTCTAGGAGTAATTGAACTGCGTGTTTTATTGTAATCATAATGATATATTCTGCATATGTGAATGATAATCCATCCAATGAGATTCAAAGCATATGAAATTGTGTTACATATTAAATTTATAACACCTGTTGCTGCAAAACTCTCTGGTGTACTATTTTGGAAGCTTTTACTACATGTCTCTTAATATACTTTACATCGACTTGTGCTCAAGAAATGTATGTACTATAGATTTTATCAGATTCCTAATAAATATAACGATACACCGAACTGTTCTTCTATTTTATTTATTTCTGGTAGAATGCCATTTCTCCTCTACCTACAATGTATGAAATGCATAACACTAAAGGGAAACCGCCATGACCAAAACTGGTACAAACCTGCAGTTCAAATATCCCGCAGGTTTCCTGACCAGCTGTGACTACAGCGACACATAGTGGAAGGCGTATACAACGTGAAGTACACGTAGCGACTTACAGATGACGCGCAAGTTATAATTACTGTGTAGGTATCAATATGTCTAGAAATTAAGAATGTATTATAAAGCATTAAGATAGTGATGTTTCATTTTGGTTTCAAACATATCCTAAGAGTGAACAGTTGAAAACTGCAGCTATATGATGTACATAAGTTAATGTAGACTGATAAGGAGTTTTGTGGTTTCGAATAAGCTTCTACTAAGGTACTTATAAGTCTCCATTTTCAGTGCATCTTTTTGTCTTCGTATTAAATTCCTACAAAGAAGTTTCTCATTATGGAATCAAAGATGATTCACATCTCAATTTCTGAACTTTTCTAATACTAAGGATTCAAAAACCTATGTTGGTAAGAAAGGGTGGTTCGGAAAGATGTTTGTGAAACTTTTCAATAAAACCTTACGCTCAGGTAAACATTAAAGCCTGGACATTCGACATAACGTTAAATGCTTAGTTTATCCATGAAGCAGTTTCTCTATTCTTACGTTTTCATTTTTATTTCGAGCGGAAACTATTCCTAATGGCCCACTGTTGGAGTATAAATAGAAATGACGTTGCGGAGGGTGAGAATGGAATAAAGCGGCGGAATTGCCCCACATAATGTAATTATTAGTACTAGATAACACATATCTACATTTATATATACGCATCTCGCATCCATTTTACACATATGAACTGCGCACCAATAGGTTTTCTGGTAGTATCCTCAATTTATCTCGTCTTATTTGGGCATCATTTCTCCAATTTCTTTCTTCGGCAGATACGCCTTAATGTTGAAGGACGTAAATAAGGATATCATAAAAACTTTTGAACTCCTGCTTTACCTTAAACCGCTGCACCAGTTCTTGTAACGGTTTTTACGAGGTACGTCCAGAAATTAAGTTCCGTTTGGTAATAAAATTAAATTGTGTACAGATACAGTACAATTATTTATTACACAAAATTTTACAACTCTTTAAACTACTTTTCCACATAACCGCCGAAACTTTGCAGGCATTTGTCATAGCTAGGCACAATCTTTTGAATAAATTCGTCATAGAAGTTTACCGCCAGTGTCTTCAAACAGTTGGAAACATTTTCTTCAAGCTCTTCGACATTGTGAAGCGTTGACCACCAAGGAAAGATTTGAGATGCAAAATCCAATGAAAGTCGCTAGGAGCGAGGTCAGGGCTGTCCGGGCTGTGGTCAAACACATTCCAGCCAAATTCCTGTAGGATGTTTTTTCGTCGCAATTGCAGTGTATGGTCAAGCGTTGTGAAGAAACACAAAACCTTTTGACAGCCAATTAATTTCAATTGGTTTCACATACCTAGCATTCAGAAAACAAATCAAATGTCTGATTTCGCAAGCGGTGGGATTTTCAATCAACACTGACATTGTAAACAAACACAACAGAGCTAATGGGGCTGACAGCTATCTCACAGTAGCGCACATTTCTTCTCCTTGATCCAGAGCGCGTACCGCGCATGTGCGGAAATACCATCGCAACGCTGCAGCGGATATAAATTGAAACAGAGAGTACTTTCTGGACGCCTTTTGTTTTAAATTAGTGGCCCGTGCGTATAGTCCAATACTGCTGCTTCAATAGACGAGAAATGGCACACTGAGATTCTCCGAAGTGAAAATTTTTTGTTTGTCAATAAAGAATATTTTATAGTGAAAAAGACCTCTCTACATCACAATATGTCACCAGTGCGGTAGAGAAACACCAAACTTCTTCTACACTGACATTTTTTCAGTAGCTCAATGGTTAGAGTGGCTGGACGGAGACCAGAAGATCCGTGGTTCATATCCCGGCTATAGGATTGAACTTTACAGTCTAACCTACGTTTCCACATCTATGCGGTATGTGAGGCAGAAAGATAAAATGTGGGGCTATTATGTTTATAAGAATCGATACCTTTGCATAGTTTTCTTTCTCCGAAATCAGCTCTCACAGAGCAGTGACGAGAAAGCTACTTGCAGTACTGTACTTAAAGATGGAGTTTATCGTTCGCATACAAATAGGAGAAAACGCCCGTCTACTTTGCTTAACCAATCAACAGCTTAACTGCTTTTGTACCAATATATCTGTCTCTGTCTCTCTTCCCACTTAGATGTTTACAACAGGATTAAACTGGGCTGAGATTGATTATATTTTCTGTTTATTTTTTCTGATATAGGTCTAAACACATTTCCGACTCCTGAACTAACATTACAGTCAATGCAGTTACCAAAGGATCTGTGTTACCCCCAAAGCTCTTCAACATCATAGACGATAGCATCTGTCGATATGAACAAGTATTCAGGACATTCAATTGGACTATCGAGATTGATATACTAAAGGTGTCAGGAAAATGTAACCAAAAGAAAACTTCTAAGACAGCTTTAATATTTCCTTTATATTGTCAGAACCTGAGGTGGTGACTGGGGACACAGCTCATTGGATGATGGAGGGAAGAGGGTAGAGACAACTCTTAACTCAAACTGACGCCCATTTATTCGGGACTGGTCCATAATTGGCATATACAGGGCAGCGTCAACGTCTTGAAGAGACGTTGGGCTACAGATGAATTATTGAACAAAGTCTCGAAATTAACTGTACCCCCTACGGGGCTCACCTTTGGGGTTATGTGACGTGATGGACTTGAGGTACTTCCGGCCGGGCTGACGGGCAGCGTGACAATCCCGTCTGATGATCGAAAAGTAAATCTCCTTGGTGAGGATCCAAGGCTTATTACATATGCCGTTGGATCCTTACCAACATGGCGTTGCTACCACCAAATAATGCGAGCCAGCGCCCAGAGCTTAGGCTACATTAGCCAATCAGAGGTGAGTATACAAATTGTTCTGGAATATCCGGCCTGACGCAGGAGGGCCAGGGTGTACCTCAACACCAGAAGTGGTAACCCTCAGTATTGCTGTTACATGTTGTGCCGTTTCAAAGCATCCATCAAGAAAGGGAATTTAACTAAAGTAACATGTATAAGGGAGTCAAGTCCAAATGAAATAATCGTCCAATAATAAAGCTCTAATTTTGATATGTTTACCAGCTTTCCTCAACCATCCACGCGATAATGTAACGTACTTGTATGTCATGTCGTTCTCTACAAGTGGTAACATACACAGAGCTTTCAAGCAGGTAGAGAGTGAGATTCAAGCGATTTCTAGGCATTGGAATATATTCATTAATTAGGACAAAGGCTAGGCCACTGTGCTAACGAAGAGCTGCTTACCGCTTACTCTTATACGTTTACGCATCTGTTGCAAAGGATTGAGTGGACAAATGCCTACCTTGTAGTAAAGCTTCATGAGGACCTTTTAAGGATCACTTCAGTGACATGGTATGGTGACACATAAGATACTGCCTCATTCTACCCCATGCTTGGCTTGGGATGGGAGATTTATGAAACGAAGTACGGACCATCCAGTTTTTATGGCTTCACAGAAGAAAGGATTCGGATGCCTTTAGTCTCTTTGAATAATATTTGTGAAAATACTTCATGAAGCATCTCTCTTCCGTTAATAACGGTAAAATTAGACGCGTCGTTGTGTCCCTGAAACGCTCTCCTCAAGTCTTTTGAGAAAAAAGCGGGTTCTGCCATGATATGCTAATACCTACAATAACAAAAGATTATCTTACACAGGAACTGAGGTTGAGCTCCTAGAGTATCCTCTAGGATACCTTTAGATTCCAAAATGAGCAATCACAACTCCAACGATTAAATAAACCCCACCACATCGGTGCGCATATGGGTAATGCAGTCAAGTTTGCTACCTCTTGATGAACCCCCTACCTCATTCTAAAAGCCACACTTTACCAATAAGCGGCCACACCAAACTACATTGTATTACCTCAAACTGACTGTTAATCTCATGAAGTTATACATGTTCTGAGCGATGGTAATCCCGGTTTATGCTTTAAACCTGCGAGATCTGGGGTATGGCAGTAGACAGCTGTTCAGCATGGCTCCAACTTGCACCGAATAGAGGACTTAGGTCTATATATCCTGTGGGATGTTATTTTCCTACCAGGTTGCTTCACGAGGCCTCCAGTCTTCCAGACGTGGAGGATGAAATTAGGCGCCGGGCATCAAAATTATACGGACGGTTACCCAACCACAGAAGCGCCCTTGTCTGATTCTTGGAGGATTATGACACCACTAGACGTCGTTCTAGTCAGTACCGGTTATTCCACATGGCTAGCGGGCATCCGAGAAAACCCAGGAGCTAATCCGAACAGCAGATAAAGCTGAGCTCCACATAATACTTCCAAGCTGCTTGGCATCAAAATCTCTCCGAAAAGTAGAAGCAAATAAAAACACCAGGGTGCAGGGTGTTGCATCCTGTCCTTCAACCCCCAGGTTCATCTTGTAACCTTATAAAAAACCATTCTAAAAACCCACATTTCACCCTAAAATGTCCCGAAATCTACCTTAGCTGCGTTGAAACCCTTAACGGGTGGCCACACAGCAAAAACCTTCTGGCTGAATACAGCCAGCCAGAACCACAATACATGGCATGGCATGGACTGTTAATCTACCTGCATACTGAAGGAACGGTGGACGGAGCAGGCCAAACAACAATTCATTTTCAAGATAGAATCATGGCTGGAAATATACCCCCATGGCTGTCCTGGTAGTTCTTATAGTGTGCCTTGTAGTCCTATCTCGTTGGAACAATATGTCCCCATAGACGGGAAGACGAGTACAGTCTGAATTTTAAAAGAAGGTACCTGAAGGTCATCTCTTTCTCCACGTGGGGTACTGCAGTGTTGCCTAGAGCTACGTTACGCATACTCCCTTCTTTATCCTCTCAACAAACCATATATATGGAAAGATAGATTCAGACTGAAATATTCAGTGCCATAACCGGGATTTGAACCACGGATCTTCTGGTTGACGTCCAGCCGCTCTTACCCTTGAGCTTCTGTGGCCAACTATAGGCTACTATTCGCCATAGTAACTCAATGGTGAGGGCGCCTGGATGGCAACCAGAAGATCCGTGGTTCAAATCCCGGCTATGGCATTAAATTTGTCAGTCTGACTCTACGTTTCTACATCTAGTATTATATTAACGTGGTGCATCAGCTTCCAAGTTCTGTTACTTTCATTGCATAACTAGGACTCTAAACCGCAGTAATGCATCAGATTCTAACCTCTCGTTTAGTTACCTATAGGTTACACATTTAATTGTATGTCTATCTTAAATAGTTTATACAAATTGCCATCTTGATCAAACAATAAACTCTTAACAAGTTAAAGTGACTCATTCACCCAAAGAATGCACATTAAACAAATCATACTTCACAGTAAGAACTTGACATTTTGTACTTTTACATTTGTCATTAAAGCATTTAAAATTCAAGGCTTTAATAAAGTTAAGGTTTGGACAATTTTACATATGTGGTGGAGTCTTAGTGTACTAGATGGTTTTCTAGGAGTAATTGAACTGCGTGTTTTATTGTAATCATAATGATATATTCTGCATATGTGAATGATAATCCATCCAATGAGATTCAAAGCATATGAAATTGTGTTACATATTAAATTTATAACACCTGTTGCTGCAAAACTCTCTGGTGTACTATTTTGGAAGCTTTTACTACATGTCTCTTAATATACTTTACATCGACTTGTGCTCAAGAAATGTATGTACTATAGATTTTATCAGATTCCTAATAAATATAACGATACACCGAACTGTTCTTCTATTTTAGTTATTTCTGGTAGAATGCCATTTCTCCTCTACCTACAATGTATGAAATGCATAACACTAAAGGGAAACCGCCATGACCAAAACTGGTACAAACCTGCAGTTCAAATATCCCGCAGGTTTCCTGACCAGCTGTGACTACAGCGACACATAGTGGAAGGCGTATACAACGTGAAGTACACGTAGCGACTTACAGATGACGCGCAAGTTATAATTACTGTGTAGGTATCAATATGTCTAGAAATTAAGAATGTATTATAAAGCATTAAGATAGTGATGTTTCATTTTGGTTTCAAACATATCCTAAGAGTGAACAGTTGAAAACTGCAGCTATATGATGTACATAAGTTAATGTAGACTGATAAGGAGTTTTGTGGTTTCGAATAAGCTTCTACTAAGGTACTTATAAGTCTCCATTTTCAGTGCATCTTTTTGTCTTCGTATTAAATTCCTACAAAGAAGTTTCTCATTATGGAATCAAAGATGATTCACATCTCAATTTCTGAACTTTTCTAATACTAAGGATTCAAAAACCTATGTTGGTAAGAAAGGGTGGTTCGGAAAGATGTTTGTGAAACTTTTCAATAAAACCTTACGCTCAGGTAAACATTAAAGCCTGGACATTCGACATAACGTTAAATGCTTAGTTTATCCATGAAGCAGTTTCTCTATTCTTACGTTTTCATTTTTATTTCGAGCGGAAACTATTCCTAATGGCCCACTGTTGGAGTATAAATAGAAATGACGTTGCGGAGGGTGAGAATGGAATAAAGCGGCGGAATTGCCCCACATAATGTAATTATTAGTACTAGATAACACATATCTACATTTATATATACGCATCTCGCATCCATTTTACACATATGAACTGCGCACCAATAGGTTTTCTGGTAGTATCCTCAATTTATCTCGTCTTATTTGGGCATCATTTCTCCAATTTCTTTCTTCGGCAGATACGCCTTAATGTTGAAGGACGTAAATAAGGATATCATAAAAACTTTTGAACTCCTGCTTTACCTTAAACCGCTGCACCAGTTCTTGTAACGGTTTTTACGAGGTACGTCCAGAAATTAAGTTCCGTTTGGTAATAAAATTAAATTGTGTACAGATACAGTACAATTATTTATTACACAAAATTTTACAACTCTTTAAACTACTTTTCCACATAACCGCCGAAACTTTGCAGGCATTTGTCATAGCTAGGCACAATTTTTTGAATAAATTCGTCATAGAAGTTTACCGCCAGTGTCTTCAAACAGTTGGAAACATTTTCTTCAATCTCTTCGACATTGTGAAGCGTTGACCACCAAGGAAAGATTTGAGATGCAAAATCCAATGAAAGTCGCTAGGAGCGAGGTCAGGGCTGTCCGGGCTGTGGTCAAACACATTCCAGCCAAATTCCTGTAGGATGTTTTTTCGTCGCAATTGCAGTGTATGGTCAAGCGTTGTGAAGAAACACAAAACCTTTTGACAGCCAATTAATTTCAATTGGTTTCACATACCTAGCATTCAGAAAACAAATCAAATGTCTGATTTCGCAAGCGGTGGGATTTTCAATCAACACTGACATTGTAAACAAACACAACAGAGCTAATGGGGCTGACAGCTATCTCACAGTAGCGCACATTTCTTCTCCTTGATCCAGAGCGCGTACCGCGCATGTGCGGAAATACCATCGCAACGCTGCAGCGGATATAAATTGAAACAGAGAGTACTTTCTGGACGCCTTTTGTTTTAAATTAGTGGCCCGTGCGTATAGTCCAATACTGCTGCTTCAATAGACGAGAAATGGCACACTGAGATTCTCCGAAGTGAAAATTTTTTGTTTGTCAATAAAGAATATTTTATAGTGAAAAAGACCTCTCTACATCACAATATGTCACCAGTGCGGTAGAGAAACACCAAACTTCTTCTACACTGACATTTTTTCAGTAGCTCAATGGTTAGAGTGGCTGGACGGAGACCAGAAGATCCGTGGTTCATATCCCGGCTATAGGATTGAACTTTACAGTCTAACCTACGTTTCCACATCTATGCGGTATGTGAGGCAGAAAGATAAAATGTGGGGCTATTATGTTTATAAGAATCGATACCTTTGCATAGTTTTCTTTCTCCGAAATCAGCTCTCACAGAGCAGTGACGAGAAAGCTACTTGCAGTACTGTACTTAAAGATGGAGTTTATCGTTCGCATACAAATAGGAGAAAACGCCCGTCTACTTTGCTTAACCAATCAACAGCTTAACTGCTTTTGTACCAATATATCTGTCTCTGTCTCTCTTCCCACTTAGATGTTTACAACAGGATTAAACTGGGCTGAGATTGATTATATTTTCTGTTTATTTTTTCTGATATAGGTCTAAACACATTTCCGACTCCTGAACTAACATTACAGTCAATGCAGTTACCAAAGGATCTGTGTTACCCCCAAAGCTCTTCAACATCATAGACGATAGCATCTGTCGATATGAACAAGTATTCAGGACATTCAATTGGACTATCGAGATTGATATACTAAAGGTGTCAGGAAAATGTAACCAAAAGAAAACTTCTAAGACAGCTTTAATATTTCCTTTATATTGTCAGAACCTGAGGTGGTGACTGGGGACACAGCTCATTGGATGATGGAGGGAAGAGGGTAGAGACAACTCTTAACTCAAACTGACGCCCATTTATTCGGGACTGGTCCATAATTGGCATATACAGGGCAGCGTCAACGTCTTGAAGAGACGTTGGGCTACAGATGAATTATTGAACAAAGTCTCGAAATTAACTGTACCCCCTACGGGGCTCACCTTTGGGGTTATGTGACGTGATGGACTTGAGGTACTTCCGGCCGGGCTGACGGGCAGCGTGACAATCCCGTCTGATGATCGAAAAGTAAATCTCCTTGGTGAGGATCCAAGGCTTATTACATATGCCGTTGGATCCTTACCAACATGGCGTTGCTACCACCAAATAATGCGAGCCAGCGCCCAGAGCTTAGGCTACATTAGCCAATCAGAGGTGAGTATACAAATTGTTCTGGAATATCCGGCCTGACGCAGGAGGGCCAGGGTGTACCTCAACACCAGAAGTGGTAACCCTCAGTATTGCTGTTACATGTTGTGCCGTTTCAAAGCATCCATCAAGAAAGGGAATTTAACTAAAGTAACATGTATAAGGGAGTCAAGTCCAAATGAAATAATCGTCCAATAATAAAGCTCTAATTTTGATATGTTTACCAGCTTTCCTCAACCATCCACGCGATAATGTAACGTACTTGTATGTCATGTCGTTCTCTACATGTGGTAACATACACAGAGCTTTCAAGCAGGTAGAGAGTGAGATTCAAGCGATTTCTAGGCATTGGAATATATTCATTAATTAGGACAAAGGCTAGGCCACTGTGCTAACGAAGAGCTGCTTACCGCTTACTCTTATACGTTTACGCATCTGTTGCAAAGGATTGAGTGGACAAATGCCTACCTTGTAGTAAAGCTTCATGAGGACCTTTTAAGGATCACTTCAGTGACATGGTATGGTGACACATAAGATACTGCCTCATTCTACCCCATGCTTGGCTTGGGATGGGAGATTTATGAAACGAAGTACGGACCATCCAGTTTTTATGGCTTCACAGAAGAAAGGATTCGGATGCCTTTAGTCTCTTTGAATAATATTTGTGAAAATACTTCATGAAGCATCTCTCTTCCGTTAATAACGGTAAAATTAGACGCGTCGTTGTGTCCCTGAAACGCTCTCCTCAAGTCTTTTGAGAAAAAAGCGGGTTCTGCCATGATATGCTAATACCTACAATAACAAAAGATTATCTTACACAGGAACTGAGGTTGAGCTCCTAGAGTATCCTCTAGGATACCTTTAGATTCCAAAATGAGCAATCACAACTCCAACGATTAAATAAACCCCACCACATCGGTGCGCATATGGGTAATGCAGTCAAGTTTGCTACCTCTTGATGAACCCCCTACCTCATTCTAAAAGCCACACTTTACCAATAAGCGGCCACACCAAACTACATTGTATTACCTCAAACTGACTGTTAATCTCATGAAGTTATACATCTTCTGAGCGATGGTAATCCCGGTTTATGCTTTAAACCTGCGAGATCTGGGGTATGGCAGTAGACAGCTGTTCAGCATGGCTCCAACTTGCACCGAATAGAGGACTTAGGTCTATATATCCTGTGGGATGTTATTTTCCTACCAGGTTGCTTCACGAGGCCTCCAGTCTTCCAGACGTGGAGGATGAAATTAGGCGCCGGGCATCAAAATTATACGGACGGTTACCCAACCACAGAAGCGCCCTTGTCTGATTCTTGGAGGATTATGACACCACTAGACGTCGTTCTAGTCAGTACCGGTTATTCCACATGGCTAGCGGGCATCCGAGAAAACCCAGGAGCTAATCCGAACAGCAGATAAAGCTGAGCTCCACATAATACTTCCAAGCTGCTTGGCATCAAAATCTCTCCGAAAAGTAGAAGCAAATAAAAACACCAGGGTGCAGGGTGTTGCATCCTGTCCTTCAACCCCCAGGTTCATCTTGTAACCTTATAAAAAACCATTCTAAAAACCCACATTTCACCCTACAATATCCCGAAATCTACCTTAGCTGCGGTAAAACCCTTAACGGGTGGACACGCAACAAAAACCTTCTGGCTGAATACAGCCAGCCAGAACCACAATACATGGCATGGCATGGACTGTTAATCTACCTGCATACTGAAGGATCGGTGGACGGAGCAGGCCAAACAACAATTCATTTTCAAGATAGAATCATGGCTGGAAATATACCCCCATGGCTGTCCTGGTAGTTCTTACAGTGTGCCTTGTAGTCCTATCTCGTTGGAACAATATGTCCCCATAGACAGGAAGACGAGTACAGTCTGAATTTTAAAAGAAGGTACCTGAAGGTCATCTCTTTCTCCACGTGGGGTACTGCAGTGTTGCCTAGAGCTACGTTACGCATACTCCCCTCTTTATCCTCTCAACAAACGCGATATATGGAAAGATAGATTCAGACTGAAATATTCAGTGCCATAACCGGGATTTGAACCACGGATCTTCTGGTTGACGTCCAGCCGCTCTTACCCTTGAGCTTCTGTGGCCAACTATAGGCTACTATTCGCCATAGTAACTCAATGGTGAGAGCGCCTGGACGGCAACCAGAAGATCCGTGGTTCAAATCCCGGCTATGGCATTAAATTTTTCAGTCTGACTCTACGTTTCTACATCTAGTATTATATTAACGTGGTGCATCAGCTTCCAAGTTCTGTTACTTTCATTGCATAACTAGGACTCTAAACCGCAGTAATGCATCAGATTCTAACCTCTCGTTTAGTTACCTATAGGTTACACATTTAATTGTATGTCTATCTTAAATAGTTTATACAAATTGCCATCTTGATCAAACAATAAACTCTTAACAAGTTAAAGTGACTCATTCACCCAAAGAATGCACATTAAACAAATCATACTTCACAGTAAGAACTTGACATTTTGTACTTTTACATTTGTCATTAAAGCATTTAAAATTCAAGGCTTTAATAAAGTTAAGGTTTGGACAATTTTACATATGTGGTGGAGTCTTAGTGTACTAGATGGTTTTCTAAGAGTAATTGAACTGCGTGTTTTATTGTAATCATAATGATATATTCTGCATATGTGAATGATAATCCATCCAATGAGATTCAAAGCATATGAAATTGTGTTACATATTAAATTTATAACACCTGTTGCTGCAAAACTCTCTGGTGTACTATTTTGGAAGCTTTTACTACATTTCTCTTAATATACTTTACATCGACTTGTGCTCAAGAAATGTATGTACTATAGATTTTATCAAATTCCTAATAAATATAACGATACACCGAACTGTTCTTCTATTTTACTTGATCCAGACGATTCTGAAATATATGTATATATATAATTCTGGTAGAATGCCATTTCTCCTCTACCTACAATGTATGAAATGCTTAACACTAAAAGGAAACCGCCATGACCAAAACTGGTACAAACCTGCAGTTCAAATATCCCGCAGGTTTCCTGACCAGCTGTGACTACAGCGACACATAGTGGAAGGCGTATACCACGTGAAGTACACGTAGCGACTTACAGATGACGCGCAAGTTATAATTACTGTATAGGTATCAATATATCTTGAAATTAAGAATGTATTATAAAGCATTAGGATAGTGATGTTTCATTTTGGTTTCAAACATATCCTAAGAGTGAACAGTTGAAAACTGCAGCTATATGATGTACATAAGTTAATGTAGACTGATAAGGAGTTTTGTGGTTTCGAATAAGCTTCTACTAAGGTACTTATAAGTCTCCATTTTCAGTGCATCTTTTTGTCTTCGTATTAAATTCCTACAAAGAAGTTTCTCATTATGGAATCAAAGATGATTCACATCTCAATTTCTGAACTTTTCTAATACTAGAGATTCAAAAACCTATGTTGGTAAGAAAGGGTGGTTCGGAAAGATGTTTGTGAAACCTTTCAATAAAACCTTACGCTCAGGTAACCATTAAAGCCTGGACATTCGACATAACGTTAAATGCTTAGTTTATCCATGAAGCAGTTTCTCTATTCTTACGATTTCATTTTTATTTCGAGCGGAAACTATTCCTAATGGCCCACTGTTGGAGTATAAATAGAAATTACGTTGCGGAGGGTGAGAATGGAATAAAGCGGCGGAATTGCCCCACATAATGTAATTATTAGTACTAGATAACACATATCTACATTTATATATACGCATCTCGCATCCATTTTACACATATGAACTGCGCACCAATAGGTTTTCTGGTAGTATCCTCAATTTATCTCGTCTTATTTGGGCATCATTTCTCCAATTTCTTTCTTCGGCAGATACGCCTTAATGTTGAAGGACGTAAATAAGGATATCATAAAAACTTTTGAACTCCTGCTTTACCTTAAACCGCTGCACCAGTTCTTGTAACGGTTTTTACGAGGTACGTCCAGAAAGTAAGTTCCGTTTGGTAATAAAATTAAATTGTGTACAGATACAGTACAATTATTTATTACACAAAATTTTACAACTCTTTAAACTACTTTTCCACATAACCGCCGAAACTTTGCAGGCATTTGTCATAGCTAGGCACAATTTTTTGAATAAATTCGTCATAGAAGTTTACCGCCGGTGTCTTCAAACAGTTGGAAACATTTTCTTCAAGCTCTTCGTCATTGTTGAAGCGTTGACCACCAAGGAAAGATTTGAGATGCAAAATCCAATGAAAGTCGCTAGGAGCGAGGTCAGGGCTGTCCGGGCTGTGGTCAAACACATTCCAGCCAAATTCCTGTAGGATGTTTTTTCGTCGCAATTGCAGTGTATTGTCAAGCGTTGTGAAGAAACACAAAACCTTTTGACAGCCAATTAATTTCAATTGGTTTCACATACCTAGCATTCAGAAAACAAATCAAATGTCTCATTTCGCAAGCGGTGGGATTTTCAATCAACACTGACATTGTAAACAAACACAACAGAGCTAATGGGGCTGACAGCTATCTCACAGTAGCGCACATTTCTTCTCCTTGATCCAGAGCGCGTACGGCGCATGTGCGGAAATACCATCGCAACGCTGCAGCGGATATAAAGTGAAACAGATCGTACTTTCTGGACGCCTTTTGTTTTAAATTAGTGGCCCGTGCGTATAGTCCAATACTGCTGCTTCAATAGACGAGAAATGGCACACTGAGATTCTCCGAAGTGAAAGTTTTTTGTTTGTCAATAAAGAATATTTTATAGTGAAAAAGACCTCTCTACATCACAATATGTCACCAGTGCGGTAGAGAAACTCCAAACTTCTTCTACACTGACATTTTTTCAGTAGCTCAATGGTTAGAGTGGCTGGACGGAGACCAGAATATCCGTGGTTCATATCCCGGCTATAGGATTGAACTTTACAGTCTAACCTACGTTTCCACATCTATGCGGTATGTGAGGCAGAAAGATAAAATGTGGGGCTATTATGTTTATAAGAATCGATACCTTTGCATAGTTTTCTTTCTCCGAAATCAGCTCTCACAGAGCAGTGACGAGAAAGCTACTTGCAGTACTGTACTTAAAGATGGAGTTTATCGTTCGCATACAAATAGAAGAAAACGCCCGTCTACTTTGCTTAACCAATCAACAGCTTAACTGCTTTTGTACCAATATATCTGTCTCTGTCTCTCTTCCCACTTAGATGTTTACAACAGGATTAAACTGGGCTGAGATTGATTATATTTTCTGTTTATTTTTTCTGATATAGGTCTAAACACATTTCCGACTCCTGAACTAACATTACAGTCAATGCAGTTACCAAAGGATCTGTGTTACCCCCAAAGCTCTTCAACATCATAGATGATAGCATCTGTCGATATGAACAAGTATTCAGGACATTCAATTGGACTATCGAGATTGATATAATAAAGGTGTCAGGAAAATGTAACCAAAAGAAAACTTCTAAGACAGCTTTAATATTTCCTTTATATTGTCACAACCTGAGGTGGTGACTGGGGACACAGCTCATTGGATGATGGAGGGAAGAGGGTAGAGACAACTCTTAACTCAAACTGACGCCCATTTATTCGGGACTGGTCCATAATTGGCATATACAGGGCAGCGTCATCGTCTTGAAGAGACGTTGGGCTACAGATGAATTATTGAACAAAGTCTCGAAATTAACTGTACCCCCTACGGGGCTCACCTTTGGGGTTATGTGACGTGATGGACTTGAGGTACTTCCGGCCGGGCTGACGGGCAGCGTGACAATCTCGTCTGATGATCGAAAAGTAACTCTCCTTGGTGAGGATCCAAGGCTTATTACATATGCCGTTGGATCCTTACCAACATGGCGTTGCTAACACCAAATAATGCGAGCCAACGCCCAGAGCTTAGGCTACATTAGCCAATCAGAAGTGAGTATACAAATTGTTCTGGAATATCCGGCCTGACGCAGGAGGGCCAGGGTAACCCTCAGTATTGCTGTTACATGTTGTGCCGTTTCAAAGCATCCATCAAGAAAGGGAATTTAACTAAAGTAACATGTATAAGGGAGTCAAGTCCAAATGAAATAATCGTCCAATAATAAATCTCTAATTTTGATATGTTTACCAGCTTTGCTCAACCATCCACGCGATAATGTAACGTACTTGTATGTCATGTCGTTCTATACAAGTGGTAACATACACAGAGCTTTCAAGCAGGTAGAGAGTGAGATTCAAGCGATTTCTAGGCATTGGAGTATATTCGTTAATTAGGACAAAGGCTACGCCACTGTGCTAACGAAGAGCTGCTTACCGCTTACTCTTATACGTTTACGCATCTGTGCCAAAGGATTGACTGGACAAATGCCTACCTTGTAGTAAAGCTTCATGAGGACCTTTTAAGGATCACTTCAGTGACATGGTATGGTGACACATAAGATACTGCCTCATTCTACCCCATGCTCGGCTTGGGATGGCAGATTTATGAAACGAAGTACGGACCATCCAGTTTTTATGGCTTCACAGAAGAAAGGATTCGGATGCCTTTAGTCTCTTTGAATAATATTTGTGAAAATACTTGATGAAGCATCTCTCTTCCGTTAATAACGGTAAAATTAGACGCGTGGTTGTGTCCCTGAAACGCTCTCCTCAAGTCTTTTGAGAAAAAAGCGGGTTCTGCCATGATATGCTAATACCTACAATAACAAAAGATTATCTCACACAGGAGCTGAGGTTGAGCTCCTAGAGTATCCTCTAGGATACCTTTAGATTCCAAAATGAGCAATCACAACTCCAACGATTAAATAAACCCCACCACATCGGTGCGCATATGGGTAATTGCAGTCAAGATTGCTACCTCTTGATGAACAAAGAGCCACACTTTACCAATAAGCGGCCACACCAAACTGCATTGTATTACCTCAAACTGACTGTTAATCTCATGAAATTATACATCTTCCGAGCGCTGGTAATCCCGGTTTATGCTTTACGCCTGCGAGATCTGGGGTATGGCAGTAGACAGCTGTTCAGCATGGCTCCAACTTGCACCGAATAGAGGACTTAGGTCTATATATTCTGTGGGATGTTATTTTCCTACCAGGTTGCTTCACGAGGCCTCCAGTCTTCCATACGTGGAGGATGAAATTAGGCGCCGGGCATCAAAATTATACGGAAGGTTATCCAACCACAGAAGCGCCCTTGTCTGATACTTGGAGGATTATGACACCACTAGACGTCGTTCTAGTCAGTACCGGTTATTCCTTATTGCTAGCTGGCATCCGAGAAAACCCAGGAGCTAATCCGAACAGCAGATAAAGCTGAGCTCCACATAATCCTTCCAAGCTGCTTGGCATCATAATCTCTCCGAAAAGTAGAAGCAAATAAAAACACCAGGGTGCAAGGTGTTGCATCCTGTCCTTCAACCCCCAGGTTCATCTTGTAACCTCATAAAAAACCATTCTAAAACCCACATTTCACCCTAAAATGTCCCGAAATCTACCTTAGCTGCGTTAAAACCCTTAACGGGTGGCCACGCAGCAAAAACCTTCTGGCTGAATACAGCCAGCCAGAACCACAATACATGGCATGGCATGGACTGTTAATCTACCTGCATACTGAAGGATCGGTGGACGGAGCAGGCCAAACAACAATTCATTTTCAAGATAGAATCATGGCTGGAAATATACCCCCATGGCTGTCCTGGTGGTTCTTACAGTGTGCTTTGTAGTCCTATCTCGTTGGAACAATATGTCCCCATAGACAGGAAGACGAGTACAGTCTGAATTTTAAAAGAAGGTACCTGAAGGTCATCTCTTTCTCCACGTGGGGTACTGCAGTGTTGCCTAGAGCTACGTTACGCATACTCCCCTCTGTATCCTCTCAACACACGAAATATATTGAAAGATAGAGTCAGACTGAAAAATTCAATGCCATAGCCGGGATTTGCACTGCGGATCTTCTGGTTGCCGTCCAGCCGCCCTTACCCTTGAGCTTCTATGGCCAACTATTGGCTACTATTGGCCATAGTAGCTCAGGGGTAAAGGGTGGCTGGATGGCAACTAGAAGATCCGTGGTTCATATCTCGGCTATGGCATTGAATTTTTCAGTCTGACACTGTATTTCCGTACTTTAGCCTACACACGGCCAGTGTGAAAGACAATTAATTTACGCGAAATATAAACAAGCTCTCGAGGTTATCATAAATCAACCTAAATAAGCATATTTAATCTTTATTAGCCTAATTTAAGAACACAATTAAGCCTTTTACACATTCACTGCATTGTTGCGTCTTCATATGTGCGTTCTTTTAAATGATTGTTGCACTATGTAACCAATATTCCATACTTACCGTAATTGTTGCGCTGTTTAGTAAGTAGATATACCTGCACTAGAGCGGCATTTCTCCATAGTAACAAATATAGGCGATGTACGTTATGAAGTCTAACAATTTATTAATATTTCAGCTAATACCTTGACTCCTAAAATTCAGAGTGATATAAATACACATAGTACAAAAAATAGTATGTAATGCACATGTAGTAAGGACATAAGTGTATCGCTTATTCAAACCTTTACACGTCCCATATAAACTCCTTGCCACACTACCATCGTAATATACTATTATAAACGAATTTGTCAATTGCCATGTTCATATCAACGCCGCCGATATCCCGGCATTTTGACGCACAGGAATTCTTTTACGTGCAGGCATAACTACTGACATGGGACTGTCGCTTTTGGTTGAAAGGAACAAGCTTTTTATTGATAAGGAGGAAACTCCCGTCTTCCTGTTGAAGGAATTCCTCAAGAAAAGAGAAAAATTCTCTAGCTTGATATGTAATGTAACACCCCGACCGTAAGCTGATCTTTGCTTCGGGCTATGAACCCTCGGTCTACCTCTAATCCTACCACCACTACGTCTTTCTTTCATAACAGTGTACTTAAATTTTGTTTTCTCAAAGTGGGCTAACAATACACAACGAAACTGAACAAAAGCAAACTCGGTTTCACGCACAAAACTAGCAATATCGGACCTGAGGAGTATGTGATTCACCAGTGTAAACAATCGGGCAAACTTTGCTTACGTTTCCATAGCAACGAATTTACGTGTTAGACTTCGCGTCCCTTGCTTGATGACCTTCACGTATCTTATTTTAAAAATCAGACTGTAAGTAAAGGTTCTTCAGCCTACGCAAGTGATGTCACAGTCTAAAACCTGTTCTTTCATCTTCTGAAGGGCATGGCTTAGGTTAAAAAGTACTTTCACTTCCAGACTCATTAATTTATTGCAGATTTTTTGATGGATGAAGTATGGAAATTTTGTTTCTGAAAAAAATCCCGCTAAACGAAATGCACTTCATCCCCAAGGTCCTTAGCTCGGCTTTTTTCGAAAGGAAAGTAGAATTGGAGGTCTGTCTCATAAATTTACAGATCATAAATGAACCTCGGTGCTTATAAGGAAATCTCTGAACGATCTACCACGCCTAACATAGAACGGGACTCTGGTACCTAAAGTGGTTAAAGATAATTCCGTGTATACTTTAAAAGTTTTATCCGAAATCATCTATGAAAAAAGGTATTTAACAGCATTACTGGAGTAACGATAAACGGAGTATTCAAGTATTCGGATTCGGATGAATATAACTACACAACTGGCTGCCGATTGTGTAATAAGTAGGCTGCATGTTATCTTCCCAGCGTTTGTATCTGTGCGCGACTAATATATCACTACGTCACCTTGTCTATACGTGTGTCTGTCTGTAGTGAACGCATTCCTTTCAGAGTTCCTAAGCCCAGAACATAACAAAGTGCAGCGCGGACATAAGGGAAGGATAGTGCAGCGCGAAGATGGAGATTTCGATTTCTTGTTTGTTACAGGGCATTCCAGAAACGTCTAGGAACACGAAATGAGTATATAAGGAAGCCAGGAGAGAGAGAGAGAGAGAGAGAGAGAGAGAGAGAGTCGAGAATCGCAACTGTTACTGTGTACATGCAGCTGTGTTTTGAAAGCGAAATCTTCCTTTATGGTTAACGACTTCGCAGGCTGTATTTGTGTATGTTGCGTAATTTTGCTACTGTAAGGCTTGACTAAAATGTATTTCTACGAAAATAAAGCAAATTTTAAATTTCTGCAAATTGGACTTCAAATTTTACGAACCCACAAACTCATAGCATTAAAAATGAAACCGTTTCGATGATTCTAAATGGTCTTAAAACAAGAGTGTCATATGTAGCATGTGATAACTACCATTGTTGTTGACTTATAGCAGTCATTGTTTCATGTGGGTATTGTTGAAAGGTAGCCTTGGAACGTTACAGCATTCACCAACGAGTAAAAGTTCCGATAAATATCAAAGTGAATCATCTCTTCGCCAAATATCTGTCTATGGAGAAAGACGTCGGTACCTTGTGATGGGATGTTTTTGGCTTCGATTGGATTGTATGAATCACATAAACATCTAGTTTCAGCAAGATGGTGCCACATGTCATACTGCTCTCGAAATATTGGATCTTTTGAGGAAGAACTTCGGAGGTTTCATAATTTCCCTTAGTGGTGAGGTCAACTGGCCCCCGAGATCATGTGATTTAACGCCGTTGAATTACTTCTTGTAGGGGTTTGTTAAACCTAGAGTTTACGCCAACAAGCCAGAAACTCCAAATGATCTTATTAATTACATCACGCGTGTTATTCCTGAAGTTGGGTCCCATATACGTTCTTCTGTCATTGAAAATTGGGTCAAACGTATAGGCGCAACCCAAAGAATCGAGGCGGTCACGTAGCTAATGTTCCCTTCCACACATAATGACATTAATTGTGTTTCTAAATAAAAAGCAAACCTCTATCATATATAGATGCTTTCCCTAATAGATAGGACAATCTTGTTGAAAGAGCCTTCATTACTTGCAAGTTTCGTTCAGAATAAGGTGGTCAATGCATTGAAGCCAACGCTCCGTTGCTTTTGTAAAAATTTCTTCTTCTTCTTCTTCTTCTTCTTCTTCTTCTTCTTCTTCTTCTTCTTCTTCTTCTTCTTCTTCTTCTTCTTCTTCTTCTTCTTCTTCTTCTTCTTCTTCTTCTTCTTCTTCTTCTTCTTCTTCTTCTTCTTCTTCTTCTTCTTCTTCTTCTTCTTCTTCTTCTTCTTCTTCTTCTTCTTCTTCTTCTTCTTCTTCTTCTTCTTCTTCTTCTTCTTCTTCTTCTTCTTCTTCTTCTTCTTCTTCTTCTTCTTCTTATTCTTCTTCTTCTTCTTCTTCTTCTTCTTCTTCTTCTTCTTCTTCTTCTCCTTGTTGTTATTATTATTATTATTATTTTTTTATTATTATTATTATTATTATTATTATTATTATTATTATTATTATTATTATTATTATTATTATTATTATTTTATTATTATTATTATTATTATTATTATTATTATTATTATTATTATTATTATTATTATTATTATTATTATTATTATTATTATTATTATTATTATTATTATTATTATTATTATTATTATTATTATTATTATTATTATTATTATTATTATTATTATTATTATTATTATTGGAAATTAATTGTTCTTTCACTCTAGCCGTGTGTAGGACGCACTATGAGTGTAGAGCCAGACTGAAAAATTCAATGCCATAGCCGTGATTTGAACCACGGATCTTCTGGCTTCCGTCCAGCCGCTCTAACCCCTTCAAAGTGCACCCTACACACGGCTAGTGTGAAAGAACGAACTATAAAGCCCGGGCTTTAAAGTGCTTACAGCATAGTAAGTCGCCATTAAGGTAGTTGTCCCATGTGATTATGAGAACTCCCAGTGGTTTACCGGGAGAAGCAAGAGTCAGTTTAAGAACTTAATGTCATGCAGGCATGTTGGCCATTGTAGCGCAATGGTTAGAGCGGCTGGACGGAGACCAGAAGATCCGTGGTTCAAATCCCGGCAATGGCATTTAATTTTTCAGTCTGACTCTATGTTTCCACATCTAGTATTATATTAATGTGGTCCATCAGCTCCCAACTTCTGTTACTTTCATTGCATAACTAAGACTCTAAAGCGCAGTAATGATTCAGATTCTAACCTCTCGTTTAGTTACCTATAGGTTACACATTTAATTGTATGGCCATCTAGAAAAGCTTATACAAATTGCAATCTTGATCAAACAGTAAAATCTTAACAAGTTAAAGTGACTCATTCACCCAAAGAATGCACATTAAACAAATCATACTTCACAGTAAGAACATGACATTTTGTACTTTTACACTTGTCATTAAATCATTTAAAATTCAAGGCTTTAATAAAGTTAAGGTTTGAACAACTTTAAATATTTGATGGTGTCTTAGTGTACTAGATAGTTTTCTAAGAGTAATTGAACTGCGTGTTTTATTGTAATCATAATGATTTATTCTGCATATGTGAATGATAATCTATCCAATGAGATTCAAAGCATATGAAATGGTGTTACTTATTAAATTTAAAACACCTGTTGCTGCAAAACTGTCTGATGTACTATTTTGGAAGGTTTTACTACATTTCTCTTAATGTACTTTATATCGACTTTTGCTCAAAAATGTATGTACTATAGATATTTTCAAATTCCTTTAAATATAACGATACAGTGAACTATTCTTCTGTTTTACTAGATCCAGACGATGCTGAAATATAGGTATATATAAATATCTGGTTGAATGCCATTTCTCCTCTACCTACAATGTATGAAACGCTTAACACTAAAGGGAAACCACCACGACCAAAACTGGTACAAACCTGCAGTTCAAATATCCCGCTGGTTTCTAGATTAGCTGTGACTTCAGCGACACAGTGGAAGTTGTATGCAACGTGAAGTACAGCTAGCGACTTACAGATGACGCTCAAGGTATAATTACTCAATGGGTATCAATATAATTTAGCAATTAAGAAAATATTATAAAGCATTAGGCAATGATGTTTCATTTTGGTTTCAAACATATCCTAAGAGTGTACAGTTGCAAACTTGCAGCTATACGATGTACATAAGTTAATGTAGACTGATAAGGAATTTTGTGGTTTCGAACAAGCTTCTACCAAGGTCCTTATAAGTTTACAATTTCAGTGCGTCTATTTGTCTTCGTTTTTAATTCGTCGTTGTAGTTAGTGTCTTGAGGTTTATCTACAAAGAAGTTTGTTATTTTGGAATCAGAGATGATTTACATATCAATTTCTGAACTTTTCTAATATTACAGATTCAAAAACCCATGTTGCCAAGAACGGGTGCATCGCAAAGATGTTTGTAAAGTGTTTCATAAAAACCTTACGTTAAAGTAAACATTGAAGCCTGGGCATTAGACATAACGTTAAATGCTAAGTTTATCGATGAAGTAGTTTCTCCATACTTATGTTTTCATTGTTATTTCAAGCGGAAACTATTGCTAATGGCCCGCATCTGGAGTATAAATAGAAATGACGTTGCAGACCTTGAGAATGGAAAAAAGCGGCGGAATTGCCCTACATAATGTAATTATGAGAACTAAATAACACATTTCTGTATTTGTATATTCTATAATTATGCATCTCGCACACATTTTCCACATATGAACTGCGCACCAATAGGTTTTCTGGTAGTATCCTCAAATTATCTCAGCTTATTTGAGCATCATTTCTCCGATTAATTTCATCGACAGATATGCCTTAAAGTTGAAGGACGTAAATAAAAATATCATAAAAACTTTTCAACTCCTGCTTTACCTTAAGTCGCTGCAATAGCTCTTGTAACGGTTTTTACTAGGTACGTCCAGAAAGTAAGTTCTGTTTGCCAATAAAATTAAATTGTGTAAAAATGCAGAACAATTATTTATTACACAAAGTTTTACAAGTCTTTAAACTACTTTTCCACATAACTGCCGAAATTTTGCAGGCATTTGTCATAGCGAGGCACAAATTTTGTATACCTTCTTCATAGAAGTTTGCCACCTGTGTCTTCAAACAGTTGGAAACATTTTCTTTCAGCTCGTCGTCATTGTTGAAGTGTTGTCCGCCAAGGAAAGATTTGAGATGCAAAAACAGATGAAAGTCGCTAGGAGCGAGGTCAGGGCTTTGTGGGTTGGTCAAACACGTCCCAGCCGAATACCTGTAGGATGTTCTACGTCGCATTTGCGGTGTATGGTCAAGCGTTGTCGTGAAGATACACAACGCCTTTTGACAGCCGATAAATTTCAATTGGTTTCACTTACCTAGCATTCAGAAAACATATCAAAGGTCTGGTTTCGCAAGCGGCGGGCTTTCAATCAACACGGACATTGTAAACAAACACAACAAAGCACATGCGGCTGACAGCGATCTCACAGTGGCGCACATTTCTTCTCCTTTCTGGACGCCTCTTCTATTATATTAGCAGCCCCTGCGTATTGTCCAATACTGCTGTTTCAATAGACGAGAAATGGCACACAAAGATTCTCTGAAGTGAAAATTCTTTGTTTGTCAATAAAGAATATTTTATAGTGAAAAAGACCTCTCTATATCACAATATGTCACCAGTGCGGTAGAGATACTCCAAACTTCTTCCTCACTGACCTTTTTTCAGTAGCTCAATGGTTAGAATGGCTGGATGGAGACCAGAATATCCGTTGTTCATATCCCGGTTATGTCATTGAACTTTCCAGGCTGACTCATTGTTTCCACATCTATGTGGTATGTGAGGCAGTAAGAGAAAATGTGGAGCTATTACGTTTATAAGAATCGAAACCTTTACATAATTTTCTTTCTCCGAAATCAGCTCTCACAGAGCAGTGATCAGAAAACTACCTACAGAACTGCACTTTAAGATGGAGTTTATCGTTCGCATACAAATAGAAGAAAACGCCTGTCAACTTTGCTTAACCAATCAACAGCTTAACTGTTTTTGTCCCAATATCTCTGTCTGACTCTCTTCCCACTTAGATGTTTACAACAGGATTAAACTGGGCTGAGATAGATTATAGTTTCGGCTTATTTTTTCTAATATAAGCCTAAACACATTTCCGATTCCTGAACTAACGTTACAGCCAATGCAGTTGCCGAATGATCAGTGTTACCCCCAAAGCTCTTCAACATCATAAACGATAGCACCTGTCGATATGAACAAGTATTCAAGACATTCAATTGGACTATCGAGATTGATATGATAATGGTGTCAGGAAAATGCAACCAAATGTAAACTTCTAAGGCAGGTTTAATATTTCCTTTATATTGTCACAACCTGAGGTGGTGACTGGGGACACAGCTCATTGGATGATGGAGGGAAGAGGGGTAGAGACAACTCTTAACTCAAACTGACGCCCATTTATTCGGGACTGGTCCATAGTTGGCGTATACGGGGCAGCGTCAACGTCTTGAAGAGACGTTGGGCTACAGATGAATTATTGAACAAAGTCTCGAAATTAAGTGTACCCCCTACGGGGCTTACATTTGCGGTTGTGTGACGTGGTGATCTTGGAGTTCTTGCGGCCGGGCTGACGGGCAGCGTGACAGTCTCGTCTGATGACCGAAAAGTAACTCTCCTTGGTGACGATCCAAGGCTTATTACATATGCCCTTGGATTCTTACCAACATGGCATCGCTAACACTAAATATGGCAAACCAACGTCCAGAGATTAGGCTACATTAGCCAATCAGAAAGGAGTATTCAAATTGTTCTGGAATATCCAGCCTGACGCACGAGTGCCAGGGTGCACCTCAACAACGGAAGTGGTAACCCTCAGTATTGCTGTTACATGTTGAGCCACTTCAAAACCTCCATCAAGAAAGGGAATTTAACTAAAGTAACATGTATAAGGGAGTCAAGTCCAAACAAATAATGGTCCAAAAATATAAGGCTCTAAATTTTGATATGTTTCCCAGGTTTCCTCAACCATCCACGTGACAGTATAACGTCCTTGAATGTCATGTCGTGCTATACAATTAGGAACATACACAAGAGCTTTCAACCGCGTAGAGAGAGAGAGAGAGATCCAAGAGATTTGTAGGCATAGGAGTATACTCATTAATTAGAACAAAGGCTATGCCGCTGTGCTAACGAAGAGCAGCTTACCGTTGTACCTTATACGTTTACGCACCTCTGCCAAAGGATTGAGTGGACCAATGTCTACCATGAAGTAAAGCTACATGAGGACCTTTTAAGGATCACTTCCGTGACCTGGCACGGTGATGCATAAGATACTGCCTCATTCTACCCCATGCTCGGCTTGGGATGGCAGTTTTATGCAACGAAGTACGGACCATCCAGTTTTTATGGCTTCACAGAAGAAAGGATTCGGATGCCTTTAGTCTCTTTGAATAATATTTGTGAAAATACTTCATGAAGCATCTCTCTTCCGTTAATAACGGTAAAATTAGACGCGTGGTTGTGTCCCTGAAACGCTCTCCTCAAGTCTTTTGAGAAATAAGCGGGTTCTGCCATGATATGCTAATACCTACAATAACAAAAGATTATCTTACACAGGAGCTGAGGTTGAGCTCAGCTTTAGATTCCAAAATGAGCAATCACAACTCCAACGATTAAATAAACCCCACCACATCGGTGCGCATATGGGTAATTGCAGTCAAGTTTGCTACCTCTTGATGAACCCCCTACCTCATTCTAAAAGCCACACTTTACCAATAAGCGGCCACACCAAACTGCATTGTATTACCTCAAACTGACTGTTAATCTCATGAAGTTATACATCTTCCGAGCGCTGGTAATCCTGGTTTATGCTTTACGCCTGCGAGATCTGGGGTATGGCAGTAGACAGCTGTTCAGCATGGCTCCAACTTGCACCGAATAGAGGACTTAGGTCTATATATTCTGTGGGATGTTACGAGGGCCGTTCAGAAAGTAACGTCCCATTGGTCACAGTGCGGGTAGTGGGGGGAGTAGTGACGCCATCTGTGCATTCACGCATTCAGCAGGCCAGTCGGCATCAAGCCGTGGTCGAGTGAACGTCGTATCTGAGCTAGTTTAGTGTTTGTGGCCGTTTGAAATGTGTGCTGCAATAGAAAACCCCGCCAAATGTGAAGTGCGTGCTGTTATAAGGTTTTTTACAGCCAAAGAATATTCTGCAGCAGCTATTCATCGTGAGCTTTGTGCGGTGTACGGACCAAGATTTATGAGTGAAGGAGTGGTCCGTGAATGGGTACGTTTATTTAAAGGTGGACGAGAAAACGTTTATAATGAAGAGAGGAGTGGTAGACCATTGTTGGTGACTGACGAACTCGTTCAGACAGTTGATGCAAAAGTTCGTGAAAACCGACGTTTCACAATCTCGGAGTTGTCTACTTATTTTCCACAGATTTCTAAGACTCTCTTGTAAGAGATAGTGACAGCAAGATTGGGTTACCGTAAGTTCTGTGCACGATGGGTGCCGAAAATTCTTATCGACCACCACAAATCTCAAAGAATGGCCTCTGCATTAGACTTTCTGTCACGTTATGCGGACGAAGGTGAACCATTGTTAAACAGAATGGTGACCGGGGACGAAACCTGGATTAAGTACAAGAACCCTGAGACAAAAGAACAATCAAAGATGTGGGCACATTCAGATTCGCCTACCAAACCAATAAGAGCCCGGCGAGGCTTTTCTGCCCGAAAATTGATGGCAACGGTGTTTTGGGATGCAAAAGCTGAGTTGTTGGTTGAATTCATGGAACGTGGGACGACCATTAATCAAGACGTGCACTGTGAAACACTAAAAAAATCACGACGGGCTATACAGAACAAACGCCGTGGTATGCTGACTTCCGGTATAGTTTTTTAGCATGATAACGCCCGTCCTCACTCTGCTCGCAGATCAACAGCCCTTCTTAAGTCCTTCAAGTGCAACGTGGTCAACCATCCACCTTACAGCTCAGATCTGGCGCCAAGCGATTATTACCTCTTCCTGCATATGAGGACATGGCTCGGTTCCCAGCGGTTTGATGACGACGAAGAGCTCAAAGATGCAGTCACAGGCTGGTTCCAGACACAAGCGGGTGATTTTTATGCAGAAGGAATTTCAAAGCTTGTGAACAGATACGAAGAGTGCCTCAATCATTATGGGGACTATGTAGAAAAATAGTGCAAAGATGTAGTTGTATGATGTATATATTAAAATATTTTTATTTAACTTGGTGAATCTTTTGCAATTAACCGGAAGTTAATTTCTGAACGGCCCTCGTATTTTCCTACCAGGTTACTTCACGAGGCCTCGAGTCTTCCATACGTGGAGGATGAAATCAGGCGCCGGGAGATTATGACACCACAAGACGTCGTTCTAGTCAGCACCGGTTATTCCGCATGGCTACCGGGCATCCGAGATAACCCAGGAGCTAATCCGAACAGCAGATAAAGCTGAGCTCCACATAATCCTTCCAAGCTGCTTGGCTTCAAAATTATTCCGCAAATTAAAAACAAATAAAAACACCAGGGTGCAGGGTGTTGCATCCTGTCGTTCAACCCCCAGGTTCATCTTGTAACCTCATAAATAACCATTCTAAAAACCCACATTTCACCCTACAATATCCCGAAATCTACCTTAGCTGCGGTAAAACCCTTAACGGGTGGCCACGCAGCAAAAACCTTCTGGCTGAATACAGCCAGCCAGAACCACAATACATGGCATGGCATGGACTGTTAATCTACCTGCATACTGAAGGATCGGTGGACGGAGCAGGCCAAACAACAATTCATTTTCAAGATAGAATCATGGCTGGAAATATACCCCCATGGCTGTCCTGGTAGTTCTTATAGTGTGCCTTGTAGTCCTATCTCGTTGGAACAATATGTCCCCATAGACAGGAAGACGAGTACAGTCTGAATTTTAAAAGAAGGTACCTGAAGGTCATCTCTTTCTCCACGTGGGGTACTGCAGTGTTGCCTAGAGCTACGTTACGCATACTCCCCTCTTTATCCTCTCAACAAACGAGTTATATGGAAAGATAGATTCAGACTGAAATATTAAGTGCCATAACCGGGATTTGAACCACGGATCTTCTGGTTGACGTCCAGCCGCTCTTACCCTTGAGCTTCTGTGGCCAACTATAGGCTACTATTCGCCATAGTAACTCAATGGTGAGAGCGCCTGGACGGCAACCAGAAGATCCGTGGTTCAAATCCCGGCTATGGCATTAAATTTTTCAGTCTGACTCTACGTTTCTACATCTAGTATTATATTAACGTTGTGCTAAGCTTCCAAGTTCTGTTACTTTCATTGCATAACTAGGACTCTAAACCGCAGTAATGCATCAGATTCTAACCTCTCGTTTAGTTACCTATAGGTTACACATTTAATTGTATGTCTATCTTAAATAGTTTATACAAATTGCCATCTTGATCAAACAATAAACTCTTAACAAGTTAAAGTGACTCATTCACCCAAAGAATGCACATTAAACAAATCATACTTCACAGTAAGAACTTGACATTTTGTACTTTTACATTTGTCATTAAAGCATTTAAAATTCAAGGCTTTAATAAAGTTAAGGTTTGGACAATTTTACATATGTGGTGGAGTCTTAGTGTACTAGATGGTTTTCTAAGAGTAATTGAACTGCGTGTTTTATTGTAATCATAATGATATATTCTGCATATGTGAATGATAATCCATCCAATGAGATTCAAAGCATATGAAATTGTGTTACATATTAAATTTATAACACCTGTTGCTGCAAAACTCTCTGGTGTACTATTTTGGAAGCTTTTACTACATTTCTCTTAATATACTTTACATCGACTTGTGCTCAAGAAATGTATGTACTATAGATTTTATCAAATTCCTAATAAATATAACGATACACCGAACTGTTCTTCTATTTTACTTGATCCAGACGATTCTGAAATATATGTATATATATAATTCTGGTAGAATGCCATTTCTCCTCTACCTACAATGTATGAAATGCTTAACACTAAAGGGAAACCGCCATGACCAAAACTGGTACAAACCTGCAGTTCAAATATCCCGCAGGTTTCCTGACCAGCTGTGACTACAGCGACACATAGTGGAAGGCGTATACCACGTGAAGTACACGTAGCGACTTACAGATGACGCGCAAGTTATAATTACTGTATAGGTATCAATATATCTTGAAATTAAGAATGTATTATAAAGCATTAGGATAGTGATGTTTCATTTTGGTTTCAAACATATCCTAAGAGTGAACAGTTGAAAACTGCAGCTATATGATGTACATAAGTTAATGTAGACTGATAAGGAGTTTTGTGGTTTCGAATAAGCTTCTACTAAGGTACTTATAAGTCTCCATTTTCAGTGCATCTTTTTGTCTTCGTATTAAATTCCTACAAAGAAGTTTCTCATTATGGAATCAAAGATGATTCACATCTCAATTTCTGAACTTTTCTAATACTAGAGATTCAAAAACCTATGTTGGTAAGAAAGGGTGGTTCGGAAAGATGTTTGTGAAACCTTTCAATAAAACCTTACGCTCAGGTAAACATTAAAGCCTGGACATTCGACATAACGTTAAATGCTTAGTTTATCCATGAAGCAGTTTCTCTATTCTTACGATTTCATTTTTATTTCGAGCGGAAACTATTCCTAATGGCCCACTGTTGGAGTATAAATAGAAATTACGTTGCGGAGGGTGAGAATGGAATAAAGCGGCGGAATTGCCCCACATAATGTAATTATTAGTACTAGATAACACATATCTACATTTATATATACGCATCTCGCATCCATTTTACACATATGAACTGCGCACCAATAGGTTTTCTGGTAGTATCCTCAATTTATCTCGTCTTATTTGGGCATCATTTCTCCAATTTCTTTCTTCGGCAGATACGCCTTAATGTTGAAGGACGTAAATAAGGATATCATAAAAACTTTTGAACTCCTGCTTTACCTTAAACCGCTGCACCAGTTCTTGTAACGGTTTTTACGAGGTACGTCCAGAAAGTAAGTTCCGTTTGGTAATAAAATTAAATTGTGTACAAATACAGTACAATTATTTATTACACAAAATTTTACAACTCTTTAAACTACTTTTCCACATAACCGCCGAAACTTTGCAGGCATTTGTCATAGCTAGGCACAATTTTTTGAATAAATTCGTCATAGAAGTTTACCGCCGGTGTCTTCAAACAGTTGGAAACATTTTCTTCAAGCTCTTCGTCATTGTTGAAGCGTTGACCACCAAGGAAAGATTTGAGATGCAAAATCCAATGAAAGTCGCTAGGAGCGAGGTCAGGGCTGTCCGGGCTGTGGTCAAACACATTCCAGCCAAATTCCTGTAGGATGTTTTTTCGTCGCAATTGCAGTGTATTGTCAAGCGTTGTGAAGAAACACAAAACCTTTTGACAGCCAATTAATTTCAATTGGTTTCACATACCTAGCATTCAGAAAACAAATCAAATGTCTCATTTCGCAAGCGGTGGGATTTTCAATCAACACTGACATTGCAAACAAACACAACAGAGCTAATAGGGCTGACAGCTATCTCACAGTAGCGCACATTTCTTCTCCTTGATCCAGAGCGCGTACCGCGCATGTGCGGAAATACCATCGCAACGCTGCAGCGGATATAAATTGAAACAGATCGTACTTTCTGGACGCCTTTTGTTTTAAATTAGTGGCCCGTGCGTATAGTCCAATACTGCTGCTTCAATAGACGAGAAATGGCACACTGAGATTCTCCGAAGTGAAAATTTTTTGTTTGTCAATAAAGAATATTTTATAGTGAAAAAGACCTCTCTACATCACAATATGTCACCAGTGCGGTAGAGAAACTCCAAACTTCTTCTACACTGACATTTTTTCAGTAGCTCAATGGTTAGAGTGGCTGGACGGAGACCAGAATATCCGTGGTTCATATCCCGGCTATAGGATTGAACTTTACAGTCTAACCTACGTTTCCACATCTATGCGGTATGTGAGGCAGAAAGATAAAATGTGGGGCTATTATGTTTATAAGAATCGATACCTTTGCATAGTTTTCTTTCTCCGAAATCAGCTCTCACAGAGCAGTGACGAGAAAGCTACTTGCAGTACTGTACTTAAAGATGGAGTTTATCGTTCGCATACAAATAGAAGAAAACGCCCGTCTACTTTGCTTAACCAATCAACAGCTTAACTGCTTTTGTAACAATATATCTGTCTCTGTCTCTCTTTCCACTTAGATGTTTACAACAGGATTAAACTGGGCTGAGATTGATTATATTTTCTGTTTATTTTTTCTGATATAGGTCTAAACACATTTCCGACTCCTGAACTAACATTACAGTCAATGCAGTTACCAAAGGATCTGTGTTACCCCCAAAGCTCTTCAACATCATAGACGATAGCATCTGTCGATATGAACAAGTATTCAGGACATTCAATTGGACTATCGAGATTGATATAATAAAGGTGTCAGGAAAATGTAACCAAAAGAAAACTTCTAAGACAGCTTTAATATTTCCTTTATATTGTCAGAACCTGAGGTGGTGACTGGGGACACAGCTCATTGGATGATGGAGGGAAGAGGGTAGAGACAACTCTTAACTCAAACTGACGCCCATTTATTCGGGACTGGTCCATAATTGGCATATACAGGGCAGCGTCAACGTCTTGAAGAGACGTTGGGCTACAGATGAATTATTGAACAAAGTCTCAAAATTAACTGTACCCCCTACGGGGCTTACCCTTAGGGTTGTGTGACGTGATGGACTTGAGGTACTTCCGGCCGGGCTGACGGGCAGCGTGACAATCTCGTCTGATGATCGAAAAGTAACTCTCCTTGGTGAGGATCCAAGGCTTATTACATATGCCGTTGGATCCTTACCAACATGGCGTTGCTAACACCAAATAATGCGAGCCAACGCCCAGAGCTTAGGCTACATTAGCCAATCAGAGGTGAGTATACAAATTGTTCTGGAATATCCAGCCTGACGCAGGAGGGCCAGGGTGTACCTCAACACCAGAAGTGGTAACCCTCAGTATTGCTGTTACATGTTGTGCCGTTTCAAAGCATCCATCAAGAAAGGGAATTTAACTAAAGTAACATGTATAAGGGAGTCAAGTCCAAATGAAATAATCGTCCAATAATAAAGCCCTAATTTTGATATGTTTACCAGCTTTCCTCAACCATCCACGCGATAATGTAACGTACTTGTATGTCATGTCGTTCTATACAAGTGGTAACATACACAGAGCTTTCAAGCAGGTAGAGAGTGAGATTCAAGCGATTTCTAGGCATTGGAGTATATTCATTAATTAGGACAAAGGCTACGCCACTGTGCTAACGAAGAGCTGCTTACCGCTTACTCTTATACGTTTACGCATCTGTGCCAAAGGATTGAGTGGACAAATGCCTACCTTGAAGTAAAGCTTCATGAGGACCTCTTAAGGATCACTTCAGTGACATGGTATGGTGACACATAAGATACTGCCTCATTCTACCCCATGCTCGGCTTGGGATGGCAGATTTATGAAACGAAGTACGGACCATCCAAGTTTTTATGGCTTCACAGAAGAAAGGATTCGGATGCCTTTAGTCTCTTTGAATAATATTTGTGAAAATACTTGATGAAGCATCTCTCTTCCGTTAATAACGGTAAAATTAGACGCGTGGTTGTGTCCCCTAAACGCTCTCCTCAAGTCTTTTGAGAAAAAAGCGGGTTCTGCCATGATATGCTAATACCTACAATAACAAAAGATTATCTCACACAGGAGCTGAGGTTGAGCTCCTAGAGTATCCTCTAGCATACCTTTAGATTCCAAAATGAGCAATCACAACTCCAACGATTAAATAAACCCCACCACATCGGTGCGCATATGGGTAATTGCAGTCAAGATTGTTACCTCTTGATGAACAAAGAGCCACACTTTACCAATAAGCGGCCACACCAAACTGCATTGTATTACCTCAAACTGACTGTTAATCTCATGAAGTTATACATCTTCCGAGCGCTGGTAATCCCGGTTTATGCTTTACGCCTGCGAGATCTGGGGTATGGCAGTAGACAGCTGTTCAGCATGGCTCACACTTGCACCGAATAGAGGACTTACGTCTATATATTCTGTGGGATGTTATTTTCCTACCAGGTTGCTTCACGAGGCCTCCAGTCTTCCATACGTGGAGGATGAAATTAGGCGCCGGGCATCAAAATTATACGGAAGGTTACCCAACCACAGAAGCGCCCTTGTCTGATACTTGGAGGATTATGACACCATTAGACGTCGTTTTAGTCAGTACCGGTTATTCCTTATTGCTAGCTGGCATCCGAGAAAACCCAGGAGCTAATCCGAACAGCAGATAAAGCTGAGCTCCACATAATCCTTCCAAGCTGCTTGGCATCATAATCTCTCCGAAAAGTAGAAGCAAATAAAAACACCAGGGTGCAAGGTGTTGCATCCTGTCCTTCAACCCCCAGGTTCATCTTGTAACCTCATAAAAAACCATTCTAAAACCCACATTTCACCCTAAAATGTCCCGAAATCTACCTTAGCTGCGTTAAAACCCTTAACGGGTGGCCACGCAGCAAAAACCTTCTGGCTGAATACAGCCAGCCAGAACCACAATACATGCCATGGCATGGACTGTTAATCTACCTGCATACTGAAGGATCGGTGGACGGAGCAGGCCAAACAACAATTCATTTTCAAGATAGAATCATGGCTGGAAATATACCCCCATGGCTGTCCTGGTAGTTCTTATAGTGTGCTTTGTAGTCCTATCTCGTTGGAACAATATGTCCCCATAGACAGGAAGACGAGTACAGTCTGAATTTTAAAAGAAGGTACCTGAAGGTCATCTCTTTCTCCACGTGGGGTACTGCAGTGTTGCCTAGAGCTACGTGGGGTACTGCAGTGTTGCCTAGAGCTACGTTACGCATACTCCCCTCTGTATCCTCTCAACACACGAAATATATTGAAAGATAGAGTCAGACTGAAAAATTCAATGCCATAGCCGGGATTTGCACTGCGGATCTTCTGGTTGCCGTCCAGCCGCACTTAGCCTTGAGCTTCTATGGCCAACTATTGGCTACTATTGGCCATAGTAGCTCAGGGGTAAAGGGTGGCTGGATGGCAAATAGAAGATCCGTGGTTCATATCTCGGCTATGGCATTGAATTTTTCAGTCTGACACTATATTTCCGTACTTTAGCCTACACACGGCCAGTGTGAAAGAACAATTAATTTACACGAAATATAAAGAAGCTTTCGAGGTTATCATATATCAACCTAAATAAGCATATTTAATCTTTATTAGCCTAATTTAAGAACACAATTAAGCCTTTTACACATTCACTGCATTGTTGCGTCTTCATATGTGCGTTCTTTTAAATGATTGTTGCACTATGTAACCAATATTCCATACTTACCGTAATTGTTGCGCTGTTTAGTAAGTAGATATACCTGCACTAGAGCGGCATTTCTCCATAGTAACAAATATAGGCGATGTACGTTATGAAGTCTAACAATTTATTAATATTTCAGCTAATACCTTGACTCCTAAAATTCAGAGTGATATAAATACACATAGTACAAAAAATAGTATGTAATGCACATGTAGTAAGGACATAAGTGTATCGCTTATTCAAACCTTTACACGTCCCATATAAACTCCTTGCCACACTACCATCGTAATATACTATTATAAACGAATTTGTCAATTGCCATGTTCATATCAACGCCGCCGATATCCCGGAATTTTGACGCACAGGAATTCTTTTACGTGCAGGCCTAACTACTGACATGGGACTGTCGCTTTTGGTTGAAAGGAACAAGCTTTTTATTGATAAGGAGGAAACTCCCGTCTTCCTGTTGAAGGAATTCCTCAAGAAAAGAGAAAAATTCTCTAGCTTGATATGTAATGTAACACCCCGACCGTAAGCTGATCTTTGCTTCGGGCTATGAACCCTCGGTCTACCTCTAATCCTACCACCACTACGTCTTTCTTTCATAACAGTGTACTTAAATTTTGTTTTCTCAAAGTGGGCTAACAATACACAACGAAACTGAACAAAAGCAAACTCGGTTTCCCGCACAAAACTAGCAATATCGGACCTGAGGAGTATGTGATTCACCAGTGTAAACAATCGGGCAAACTTTGCTTACGTTTCCATAGCAACGAATTTGCGTGTTAGACTTCGCGTCCCTTGCTTGATGACCTTCACGTATCTTATTTTAGAAATCAGACTGTAAGTAAAGGTTCTTCAGCCTACGCAAGTGATGTCACAGTCTAAAACCTGTTCTTTCATCTTCTGAAGGGCATGGCTTAGGTTAAAAAGTACTTTCACTTCCAGACTCATTAATTTATTGCAGATTTTTTGATGGATGAAGTATGGAAATTTTGTTTCTGAAAAAATCCCGCTAAACGAAATGCACTTCATCCCAAAGGTCCTTAGCTCGGCTTTTTTCGAAAGGAAAGTAGAATTGGAGGTCTGTCTCATAAATTTACAGATCATAAATGAACCTCGGTTCTTATAAGGAAATCTCTGAACGATCTACCACGCCTAACATAGAACGGGACTCTGGTACCTAAAGTGGTTAAAGATAATTCCGTGTATACTTTAAAAGTTTTATCCGAAATCATCTATGAAAAAAGGTATTTAACAGCATTACTGGAGAAACGATAAACGGAGTATTCAAGTATTCGGATTCGGATGAATATAACTACACAACTGGCTGCCGATTGTGTAATAAGTAGGCTGCATGTTATCTTCCCAGCGTTTGTATCTGTGCGCGACTAATATATCACTACGTCACCTTGTCTATACGTGTGTCTGTCTGTAGTGAACGCATTCCTTTCAGAGTTCCTAAGCCCAGAACATAACAAAGTGCAGCGCGGACATAAGGGAAGGATAGTGCAGCGCGAAGATGGAGATTTCGATTTCTTGTTTGTTACAGGGCATTCCAGAAACGTCTAGGAACACGAAATGAGTATATAAGGAAGCCAGGAGAGAGAGAGAGAGAGAGAGAGAGAGAGAGAGAGAGAGAGAGTCGATAATCGCAACTGTTACTGTGTACATGCAGCTGTGTTTTGAAAGCGAAATCTTCCTTTATGGTTAACGACTTCGCAGGCTGTATTTGTGTATGTTGCGTAATTTTGCTACTGTAAGGCTTGACTAAAATGTATTTCTACGAAAATAAAGCAAATTTTGAATTTCTGCAAATTGGACTTCAAATTTTACGAACCCACAAACTCATAGCATTAAAAATGAAACCATTTCGATGATTCTAAATGGTCTTAAAACAAGAGTGTCATATGTAGCATGTGATAACTACCATTGTTGTTGACTTATAGCAGTCATTGTTTCATGTGGGTATTGTTGAAAGGTAGCCTTGGAACGTTACAGCATTCACCAACGAGTAAAAGTTCCGGTAAATATCAAAGTGAATCATCTCTTCGCCAAATATCTGTCTATGGAGAAAGACGTCGGTACCTTGTGATGGGATGTTTTTGGCTTCGATTGGATTGTATGAATCACATAAACATCTAGTTTCAGCAAGATGGTGCCACATGTCATACTGCTCTCGAAATATTGGATCTTTTGAGGAAGAACTTCGGAGGTTTCATAATTTCCCTTAGTGGTGAGGTCAACTGGCCCCCGAGATCATGTGATTTAACGCCGTTGAATTACTTCTTGTAGGGGTTTGTTAAACCTAGAGTTTACGCCAACAAGCCAGAAACTCCAAATGATCTTATTAATTACATCACGCGTGTTATTCCTGAAGTTGGGTCCCATATACGTTCTTCTGTCATTGAAAATTGGGTCAAACGTATAGGCGCAACCCAAAGAATCGAGGCGGTCACGTAGCTAATGTTCCCTTCCACACATAATGACATTAATTGTGTTTCTAAATAAAAAGCAAACCTCTATCATATATAGATGCTTTCCCTAATAGATAGGACAATCTTGTTGAAAGAGCCTTCATTACTTGCAAGTTTCGTTCAGAATAAGGTGGTCAATGCATTGAAGCCAACGCTCCGTTGCTTTTGTAAAAATTTCTTCTTCTTCTTCTTCTTCTTCTTCTTCTTCTTCTTCTTCTTCTTCTTCTTCTTCTTCTTCTTCTTCTCCTTCTCCTTCTCCTTCTCCTTCTCCTTCTCCTTCTCCTTCTCCTTCTCCTCCTTCTTCTCCTTCTTCTTCTTCTTCTTCTTCTTCTTCTTCTTCTTCTTCTTCTTCTTCTTCTTCTTCTTCTTCTTCTTCTTCTTCTTCTTCTTCTTCTTCTTCTTCTTCTTCTTCTTCTTCTTCTTCTTCTTCTTCTTCTTCTTCTTCTTCTTCTTCTTCTTCTTCTTCTTCTTCTTCTTCTTCTTCTTCTTCTTCTCGTTATTATTATTATTATTATTATTATTATTATTATTATTATTATTATTATTATTATTATTATTATTATTATTATTATTATTATTATTATTATTATTATTATTATTATTATTATTATTATTATTATTATTGGAAATTAATTGTTCTTTCACTCTAGCCGTGTGTAGGACGCACTATGAGTGTAGAGCCAGACTGAAAAATTCAATGCCATAGCCGTGATTTGAACCACGGATCTTCTGGCTTCCGTCCAGCCGCTCTAACTCCTTCAAAGTGCACCCTACACACGGCTAGTGTGAAAGAACGAACTATAAAGCCCGGGCCTTAAAGTGCTTACAGCATAGTAAGTCGCCATTAAGGTAGTTGTCCCATGTGATTATGAGAACTCCCAGTGGTTTACCGGGAGAAGCAAGAGTCAGTTTAAGAACTTAATGTCATGCTGGCATGTTGTCCGTTGTAGCGCAATGGTTAGAGCGGCTGGACGGAGACCAGAAGATCCGTGGTTCAAATCCCGGCAATGGCATTTAATTTTTCAGTCTGACTCTATGTTTCCACATCTAGTATTATATTAATGTGGTCCATCAGCTCCCAACTTCTGTTACTTTCATTGCATAACTAAGACTCTAAAGCGCAGTAATGATTCAGATTCTAACCTCTCGTTTAGTTACCTATAGGTTACACATTTAATTGTATGGCCATCTAGAAAAGTTTATACAAATTGCAATCTTGATCAAACAGTAAAATCTTAACAAGTTAAAGTGACTCATTCACCCAAAGAATGCACATTAAACAAATCATACTTCTCAGTAAGAACATGACATTTTGTACTTTTACACTTGTCATTAAATCATTTAAAATTCAAGGCTTTAATAAAGTTAAGGTTTGAACAACTTTAAATATTTGATGGTGTCTTAGTGTACTAGATAGTTTTCTAAGAGTAATTGAACTGCGTGTTTTATTGTAGTCATAATGATTTATTCTGCATATGTGAATGATAATCCATCCAATGAGATTCAAAGCATATGAAATGGTGTTACTTATTAAATTTAAAACACCTGTTGCTGCAAAACTGTCTGATGTACTATTTTGGAAGGTTTTACTACATTTCTCTTAATGTACTTTATATCGACTTTTGCTCAAAAATGTATGTACTATAGATATTTTCAAATTCCTTTAAATATAACGATACAGCGAACTATTCTTCTGTTTTACTAGATCCAGACGATGCTGAAATATAGGTATATATAAATATCTGGTTGAATGCCATTTCTCCTCTACCTACAATGTATGAAACGCTTAACACTAAAGGGAAACCACCACGACCAAAACGGGTACAAACCTGCAGTTCAGATATCCCGCTGGTTTCTAGATTAGCTGTGACTTCAGCGACACAGGGGAAGTTGTATGCAACGTGAAGTACAGCTAGCGACTTACAGATGACGCTCAAGGTATAATTACTCAATGGGTATCAATATAATTTAGCAATTAAGAAAATATTATAAAGCATTAGGCAATGATGTTTCATTTTGGTTTCAAACATATCCTAAGAGTGAACAGTTGCAAACTTGCAGCTATACGATGTACATAAGTTAATGTAGACTGATAAGGAGTTTTGTGGTTTCGAACAAGCTTCTACCAAGGTCCTTATAAGTTTACAATTTCAGTGCGTCTATTTGTCTTCGTCTTTAATTCGTCGTTGTAGTTAGTGTCTTGAGGTTTATCTACAAAGAAGTTTCTTATTTTGGAATCAGAGATGATTTACATATCAATTTCTGAACTTTTCTAATACTACAGATTCAAAAACCCATGTTGCCAAGAACGGGTGCATCGCAAAGATGTTTGTAAAATGTTTCATAAAAACCTTACGTTAAAGTAAACATTGAAGCCTGGACATTAGACATAACGTTAAATGCTAAGTTTATCGATGAAGTAGTTTCTCCATACTTATGTTTTCATTGTTATTTCAAGCGGAAACTATTGCTAATGGCCCGCATCTGGAGTATAAATATAAATGACGTTGCAGACCTTGAGAATGGAAAAAAGCGGCGGAATTGCCCTACATAATGTAATTATGAGAACTAAATAACACATTTCTGTATTTGTATATTCTATAATTATGCATCTCGCACACATTTTCCACATATGAACTGCGCACTAATAGGTTTTCTGGTAGTATCCTCAAATTATCTCAGCTTATTTGAGCATCATTTCTCCGATTAATTTCATCGACAGATATGCCTTAAAGTTGAAGGACGTAAATAAAAATATCATAAAAACTTTTCAACTCCTGCTTTACCTTAAGTCGCTGCAATAGCTCTTGTAACGGTTTTTACTAGGTACGTCCAGAAAGTAAGTTCTGTTTGCCAATAAAATTAAATTGTGTAAAAATGCAGAACAATTATTTATTACACAAAGTTTTACAAGTCTTTAAACTACTTTTCCACATAACTGCCGAAATTTTGCAGGCATTTGTCATAGCGAGGCACAAATTTTGTATACCTTCTTCATAGAAGTTTGCCACCTGTGTCTTCAAACAGTTGGAAACATTTTCTTTCAGCTCGTCGTCATTGTTGAAGTGTTGTCCGCCAAGGAAAGATTTGAGATGCAAAAACAGATGAAAGTCGCTAGGAGCGAGGTCAGGGCTTTGTGGGTTGGTCAAACACGTCCCAGCCGAATACCTGTAGGATGTTCTACGTCGCATTTGCGGTGTATGGTCAAGCGTTGTCGTGAAGATACACAACGCCTTTTGACAGCCGATAAATTTCAATTGGTTTCACTTACCTAGCATTCAGAAAACAAATCACAGATCTGATTTCAGAAGCGGCGGGGTTTTCAATCAACACTGACATTGCAAACAAGCACAACTAAGCGTACGTGGCTGACAGTGATCTCACAGTGGCGCACATTTCTTCTCCTTTCTGGACGCCTCTTCTATTATATTAGCAGCCCCTGCGTATTGTCCAATACTGCTGTTTCAATAGACGAGAAATGGCACACAAAGATTCTCTGAAGTGAAAATTCTTTGTTTGTCAATAAAGAATATTTTATAGTGAAAAAGACCTCTCTATATCACAATATGTCACCAGTGCGGTAGAGATACTCCAAACTTCTTCCTCACTGACCTTTTTTCAGTAGCTCAATGGTTAGAATGGCTGGATGGAGACCAGAATATCCGTTGTTCATATCCCGGCTATGTCATTGAACTTTCCAGGCTGACTCTACGTTTCCACATCTATGTGGTATGTGAGGCAGTAAGATAAAATGTGGAGCTATTACGTTTATAAGAATCGAAACCTTTACATAATTTTCTTTCTCCGAAATCAGCTCTCACAGAGCAGTGATCAGAAAACTACCTACAGAACTGCACTTTAAGATGGAGTTTATCGTTCGCATACAAATAGAAGAAAACGCCTGTCAACTTTGCTTAACCAATCAACAGCTTAACTGTTTTTGTCCCAATATCTCTGTCTGACTCTCTTCCCACCTAGATGTTTACAACAGGATTAAACTGGGCTGAGATAGATTATAGTTTCGGCTTATTTTTTCTAATATAAGCCTAAACACATTTCCGATTCCTGAACTAACGTTACAGCCAATGCAGTTGCCGAATGATCAGTGTTACCCCCAAAGCTCTTCAACATCATAAACGATAGCACCTGTCGATATGAACAAGTATTCAAGACATTCAATTGGACTATCGAGATTGATATGATAATGGTGTCAGGAAAATGCAACCAAATGTAAACTTCTAAGGCAGGTTTAACATTTCCTTTATATTGTCACAACCTGAGGTGGTGACTGGGGACACAGCTCATTGGATGATGGAGGGAAGAGGGGTAGAGACAACTCTTAACTCAAACTGACGCCCAATTATTCGGGACTGGTCCATAGTTGGCGTATACAGGGCAGCGTCAACGTCTTGAAGAGACGTTGGGCTACAGATCAATTATTGAAAAAAGTCTCTAAATTAACTGTACCCCGTACAGGGCTCACCTTTGGGGTTATGTGACGTGATGGTCTTGAGGTACTTCCGGCCGGGCTGACGAACAGCGTGACAATCTCGTCTGATGATCGAAAAGTAACTCTCCTTGGTGAGGATCCAAGGCTTATTACATATGCCGTTGGATCCTTACCAACATGGCGTTGCTAACACCAAATAATGCGAGCCAACGCCTAGAGCTTAGGCTACATTAGCAAATCAGAAGTGAGTATACAAATTGTTCTGGAATATCCGGCCTGACGCAGGAGGGCCAGGGTGTACCTCAACACCAGAAGTGGTAACCCTCAGTATTGCTGTTACATGTTGTGCCGTTTCAAAGCATCCATCAAGAAAGGGAATTTAACTAAAGTAACATGTATAAGGGAGTCAAGTCCAAATGAAATAATCGTCAAAAAATAAATCTCTAATTTTGATATGTTTACCAGCTTTCCTCAACCATCCACGCGATAATGTAACGTACTTGTATGTCATGTCGTTCTATACAAGTGGTAACATACACAGAGCTTTCAAGCAGGTAGAGAGTGAGATTCAAGAGATTTCTAGGCATTGGAGTATATTCGTTAATTAGGACAAAGGCTACGCCACTGTGCTAACGAAGAGCTGCTTACCGCTGACTCTTATACGTTTACGCATCTGTGCCAAAGGATTGAGTGGACAAATGCCTACCTTGAAGTAAAGCTTCATGAGGACCTTTTAAGGATCACTTCAGTGACATGGTATGGTGACACATAAGATACTGCCTCATTCTACCCCATGCTCGGCTTGGGATGGCAGATTTATGAAACGAAGTACGGACCATCCAGTTTTTATGGCTTCGCAGAAGAAAGGATTCGGATGCCTTTAGTCTCTTTGAATAATATTTGTGAAAATACTTGATGAAGCATCTCTCTTCCGTTAATAACGGTAAAATTAGACGCGTGGTTGTGTCCCTGAAACGCTCTCCTCAAGTCTTTTGAGAAAAAAGCGGGTTCTGCCATGATATGCTAATACCTACAATAACTAAAGATTAACTTACACAGGAGCCTAGGTTGAGCTCCTAGAGGATCCTCTAGCATACCTTTAGATTCCAAAATGAGCAATCACAACTCCAACGATTAAATAAACCCCACCACATCGGTGCGCTTATGGGTAATTGCAGTCAAGTTTGCTACCTCTTGATGAACCCCCTACCTCATTCTAAAAGCCACACTTTAACAATAAGCGGCCACACCAAACTGCATTGTATTACCTCAAACTGACTGTTAATCTCATGAAGTTATACATCTTCCGAGCGCTGGTAATCCCGGTTTATGCTTTACGCCTGCGAGATCTGGGGTATGGCAGTAGACAGCTGTTCAGCATGGCTCCAACTTGCACCGAATCGAGGACTTAGGTCTATATATTCTGTGGGATGTTATTTTCCTACCAGTGTCAGACTGAAAAATTCAATGCCATAGCCGGGATTTGCACTGCGGATCTTCTGGTTGCCGTCCAGCCGCCCTTACCCTTGAGCTTCTATGGCCAACTATTGGCTACTATTGGCCATAGTAGCTCAGGGGTAAAGGGTGGCTGGATGGCAAATAGAAGATCCGTGGTTCATATCTCGGCTATGGCATTGAATTTTTCAGTCTGACACTATATTTCCGTACTTTAGCCTACACACGGCCAGTGTGAAAGAACAATTAATTTACGCGAAATATAAACAAGCTCTCGAGGTTATCATAAATCAACTTAATTGGCATATTTAATCTTTATTAGCCTACTTTAAGAACACAATTAAGCTTCTTACACATTCACTGCATTGTGGCGTCTTCATATGTGCGTTCCTTTAATTGATTGTTGCACTATGTAACTAAGATTCCATTCTTACCGTAATTGTTGCTATGCATAGTAAGTAGACATACCTGCATAGCGCGGCATTTCTCCATAGTAACACATATAGGTGATGTACGTTGTGAGGTCTAACAATTTATTAATATTTTAACTAGTACTTTGACTCCTAAACTTCATATAAATACACCTAGTACAAAACTTAGTATGTAATACATATGTGGAAAGGACATAACGGAATCTCGGCGCAAGCGTATCGTTTTTTCAAACATTTCCACGTTCCAAATAAACTCCTTGCCACACTAGCATCGCAATATACTATTATAAACGAATTTGTCAATTGCCATGTTCATATCAACGCCGCCGATATGCCGGAATTTTGACGCACAGGAATTCTTTTACATGCAAACATATCTACTGACATGGAGCTGTCGCTTTTGATTGAAAGCAACAAGTTTTTTATTGATAAGGAGGAAACTCCCGTCTTCCTGTTGAAGGAATTCCTCAAGAAAAGAGAAAAATTCTCTAGCTCGATATGTAATGTAACACCCCGACCGTAAGCTGATCTTTGCTTCGGGCTATGAACCCTCGGTCTACCTCTAATCCTACCACCACTACGTCTTTCTTTCATAACAGTGTACTTAAATTTTGTTTTCTCAAAGTGGGCTAACAATACACAACGAAAATGAACACAAGCAAACTCGGTTTCACGCACAAAACTAGCAATAACGGACCTGAGGAGTATGTGATTCACCAGTGTAAACAATCTGGCAAACTTTTTTTACGTTTCCATAGCAACGACTATGCGTGTTACCCTGCGCGTCCCTTGCTTGATGACCTTCACGTATCTTATTTTAAAAATCAGACTGTAAGTAAAGATTCTTCAGCATATGCAAGGGATGTCACAGTCTTTTTCTGAAATGTATCGAATATAGTTGAAAAGCATTTTCACTTCCAGACTCATTAATTTATTGCAGATTTTCTGATGGATCAAGCATGGAAATTTTGTTTCTGAACAAATCCCGCTAAAGGAAATGCACTTCATCCCAGAGGTCCTTAGCTCGGCTTCTTTCGAAAGGAAAGTATAACTGGAGGTCTGTCTCATAAATTTACGGATCATAAATGAACCCCAGTTCTTATAAAGAATTATCTGAACGATCTACCACGCCTAATATAGAACGCAACTCTGGTACCTAAAGTGGTTAAAGATGTTATATTTTCATGTATAATTTGAAAGTTATATCCGAAATCATCTATGAAAAAGGGTATTTAACAGCATTACTGGAGAAACGATAAACGGAGTATTCAAGAATTCGGATTAGGATGAATATAACTACACAACTGGCTGCCGATTGTGTAATAAGTAGGCTGCATGTTATCTTCCCAGCGTTTGTATCTGTGCGCGACTAATATATCACTACGTCACCTTGTCTATACGTGTGTCTGTCTGTAGTGAACGCATTCCTTTCAGAGTTCCTAAGCCCAGAACATAACAATAGTGCAGTGCGGACATAAGGGAAGGATAGTGCAGCGCGAAGATGGAGATTTCGATTTCTTGTTTGTTACAGGGCATTCCAGAAACGTCTAGGAACACGAAATGAGTATATAAGGAAGCCAGGAGAGAGAGAGAGAGAGAGACAGACAGAGAGAGAGAGAGAGAGAGAGAGAGAGAGAGAGAGAGAGAGTCGAGAATCGCAACTGTTACTGTGTACATGCAGCTGTGTTTTGAAAGCGAAATCTTCCTTTATGGTTAACGACCTCGCAGGCTGTATTTGTGTATGTTGCGTAATTTTGCTACTGTAAGGCTTGACTAAAATGTATTTCTACGAAAATAAAGCAAATTTTGAATTTCTGCAAATTGGACTTCAAATTTTACGAACCCACAAACTCATAGCATTAAAAATGAAACCGTTTCGATGATTCTAAATGGTCTTAAAACAAGAGTGTCATATGTAGCATGTGATAACTACCATTGTTGTTGACTTATAGCAGTCATTGTTTCATGTGGGTATTGTTGAAAGGTAGCCTTGGAACATTACAGCATTCAACAACGAGTAAAAGTTCCGATAAATATCAAAGTGAATCATGTCTTCGCCAAATATCTTGTAACGGGATTTTATTTTCGTTCATCTTCTACTAATAAGAAGCAAGCCAACTTTTTGTAACATCCAAATCGAGTTTTAATATACTGAGAGTCGTGAGATCTTTTCTCAGGTGTGGATGCGGATTTTTGGTGAAAATAAAATTTAGATGAGTCCAATTTTGTTATATATTATTTAATTATATAATATAAACTACGATTCACTCTTTTATATTATAAATATTGAATAACACTTTTCGAATCTTATTAATTTTTCTTTACAATTATAATGTTCGTAACATCTTAAGTCAACTTCCTCGTTCTCCAGCAAGACACAAGATTCTAACACTTTTTTAGATTATTGATTTTCTTGTCCCCATAGTGATTCCCACTTTATTTTGTGATTGGCCGATTCACTGACACGTCATCACACCACGTGATACCACTACTACTTCGGCCAATCACACAACTACATACATTTTTATATTTATTATTCCTTCGAACATTACTAAAAAATACTGTTACAAATGCCCTTCTTCGAAATATATGGAAAATAACCAAATAAACGAATTAACAATTAACAATCTGTTTCCATATATTTCGAAGAACAGCCCCAATTAACAATTTCGTTTACAACAATGAACTGTAACATAAATATAACATACATAAAACACAACAATAAATGAACATTAATTAAAATACAACAATATATTGACATTTAACAATAATATACATGTTTTATTATTTAACTATTTTAACAATAAGTACTCCGTTGACTACAAATCTCTTGTATCCACACTTGCTTCTAGAAATGCTTGTCTTATAGCTATGGGTAAAGGTCGGCTTTTATGTGTATAGGGAGCAGTATCATTCACTTTATATGTGTGTGTGTATTTGTTACACAGTCCAGGTTTTGAACTAAAGGCTTTTCTATTCTTTAATATACACAATTTCAACTGTTCTTTTCTCGCTTGGTCTAAATTGTATGTGTTTTCTAACTTTACTTGTAATATTCTCTGGAATTCTATTTCTTCCTCCACTTGTCTTCCGCCGTTCTTACCTTGTATTGTATATAATTGGCAACAATGCTTTTCAAGGTCAGTTACATTATTTTGCAATCCATCAATAATTAAATTCTTCCCACAATTTTCATTTTCATCGTATTCAATATTACCATTTTCTTGCAAAAGTATATCTTCCACAAAAAAAAAAAAACTTTCATTATTTATATTATCCCTGTTCTCTTCTTTTCTTTCATCTTCTTCCAATAATTTTATTACTAATAAATCATTTTCTGTCTTAACCTTCATTTCATGCATTTCGAAATTCAATACACTTTGCCATTCATATAATAAATCATTACCCACAATTACATCTCTTGCCAAATGTGGAATTACCAACGTAATGAAATTGAAATTCCATTCACCTATTCGGCCCTTAATTAATACTTTCATTGTTGGTTAGGTTGGTGCTATCGTTTATATTCGCATCATTCTCTGTGCTTTGTGTATTTTCGACTCTTTCATTTTGATTACTTCTTTCAAATCTCACACCCCTAAAATCTCTTTGATTTGCACTAAATAAACTAGTACCTCTACCCCTATTAAAATTACTTATTCGCTGATTATTTCCTCGATAAAATCTTACATGGTTTATTTGATCATTTCTTCCAATTCTCGTCGACTGATTGTTATGATAATTCCTTTGCACATTATTTTGAACTCCACTTCCTGTTCCGGGAATTACAGATTCGTAAGTACGTCTAGGATCATAACCTCTTCCTTCAAATCTTTGATTTCTCACGGGTGCCCCGCCCCAATTTAAACTCGTCCTATTATTCCTATTATTTGTAGGTTGTGATTCCTGTCGATTTCTTCCTCGCTCAATATGGACGTTATTATAGTTACCATCACAGGATGTAGTATCATTAATGAGGTTATGTGCTTCAAATTCGGATAATAATTCAATCATATCAGAGAAATCGATAGGCTTAGCCACAATTAAATGATTTCTGATATGTGGTGGATAATGACGTATTAGCATGTTGACAATTTCTGTCTCAGAAATTTCGGGATTAATCAACTTACTTTTGTTTGCTAATTTTAAGAAATATTCAGTCATAGAAATCCCTTTTTTAAACTCAAACCTACCCGTTGCTAACTCAACTTTTATTCTTCTTTGTCTCTCAGGTCCCCAAAATCTATTTATAAACAGATTTCTGAAAGTACTGTATGTTTCATGTGAAGCCAAAGTTAACCTTAACCACTCAAGAGCATTTTTCTTCAAACAGCGTTTTACTATTACCATCCGAAATTCATTGGGAATTCTCTTAATACGGAAATATTCTTCCAATTCCCTAAGAAATACTTTTGGATTATCACCTGATTCCTCATCAAAACTTGGTGGACTAATATCATTTAGTGAATAATGTACACATTCATTTTGACCTAGACTGTGGAGTTGTGTGTGTGAGGACATGTTCTGTGTGTTTCTGTGATAATTAATATCATTATCTGGACTCACAAAATCACTACATTCACTTACTACATCACTAGACTTCTGATGATTGCTTAATTCACCTGGTAAGTCACAATCGTTTATATTTGTAATTCTAGACATTTCTTTCCCGTTATTTACTTTTCTAGCCTGTAATGCAATTACAACTTGTGTCAATTTTCCTAAGTTATCCTTTTCTTTTTCAAAATGTTCTTTTACCTCTTTAATTTGCAAAATTACTTCTTCTTTTGCTTTACTTATCTCATCAATTTGTAACTTTATTTCCTCTTGGTGTATCTTACTTTCATCATGTTGTAATTGCATTTCAGAACAAATTACATTGATTCTTTGTTCTACTTTATCTCCTAATTCTTCTCTTTGTTTTTGTGTTATTTCTACCTGTTGTATCCTAAATGTTTCTAACTCTTTGTTTAATTCCATTCTTATTTCTTGTTTCACAATGTCCTGACCTAACCTAGTTTCCTGAATTATCTCTCTCAACTCATTGACTTCCTTTCTATTCTCATCCTTATTAATCTCTATGATCTGCATAAGCCTTTCCATATTATCCCTACACTCTTTTCTCCCTTCTCTAATCTCCTGTGAAATTTCAGATTTTAATTCCTGTTTTAACTTCTGTAATAAATTAATTTCTAAGTTACTCACATTTTGTGCTAGTTCCTGTCTTACTCCTACATCTAAATCATTCATTTTCTTAGTTAAATCATTTACATTTTGTTCTATTTTAGAATCTAAATTACTCATTTCTGATTTTACATCTTTCATTCTAGAATCTAAATTACTCATTTCTGATTTTAAATCATTTGCATTTTGTTCTATTTTAGAATCTAAATTACTCATTTCTGATTTTAAATCATTTGCATTTTGTTCTATTTTAGAATCTAAATTACTCATTTCTGATTTAACATCTCCTATTTCTGATTTTAAATCATTTGCATTTTGTTCTATTTTAGAATCTAAATTACTTAACATTCTTGTTATTCTTTCCAACATTGACTCATTATCTATACTTAATCTTGCATCCTCCCTATTCATTCCTACACTATCAGTAACTTCTCCTTCCACTATTATTTCTTTTCTACTCGCCATCTTTTTAACTATTTTCTGATTTCTTAACAACATAAATCTACTACTACTATTATTATTATTATTTTTTTTTTTTTTAAATTTCACTCACTTAAACCAGTTCTCGTTTTCTTCTTTCTTCTCTCTTCTTTCTTCTTTCCTTTTAAATTCCCACGGAGCTGCACGATGCACGATCTCCTCTTCTTTATCCTATTCGAGCCCCACACGTTGCTGCGCCATTTGTAACGGGATTTTATTTTCTTTCTCCATTAAGGCGGTCGGTATAATACTTTCTTTCACTCCAGAATCATGATTTTCCATCGCTCTTTCTATGCTAGTCGCCATGTTTCTCCCATAAGACAGCACTAACGGCGCAGTTACTCGAATATAGTTAATTTAATCATTTTTTTTTCTATCAAAAGTAATACTGGCTAGCGCCAAATGATAGATTCACAGATTAAGACAAAATGATATATAATTTTCTTGGAGACTTTATAATTATCGTATCATCTTTTTCTCGTTCTCCAGCAACGCACAAGATTCTAACACTTTTTTAGATTATTGATTTTCTTGTCCCCATAGTGATTCCCACTTTATTTTGTGATTGGCCGATTCACTGACACGTCATCACACCACGTGATACCACTACTACTTCGGCCAATCACACAACTACATACATTTTTATATTTATTATTCCTTCGAACATTACTAAAAAATACTGTTACAATCTGTTTATGGAGAAAGACCTCGGTACCTTGTGATGGGCTGTTTTTGGCTTCGAATGGATTGTATGAATCACATAAACATCTTGTTTCAGCAAGATGGTGCCACATGTCATACTGCTCTCGAAATATTGGATCTTTTGAGGAAGAACTTCGGAGGTTTCATAATTTCCCTTAGTGGTGAGGTCAACTGGCCCCCGAGATCATGTGATTTAACGCCGTTGAATTACTTCTTGAAGGGTTTTGTTAAACCTCGAGTTTACGCCAACAAGCCAGAAACTCCAAATGATCTTATTAATTACATCACGCGTGTTATTCCTGAAGTTGGGTCCCATATACGTTCTTCTGTCATTGAAAATTGGGTCAAACGTATAGGCGCAACCCAAAGAATCGAGGCGGTCACGTAGCTAATGTTCCCTTCCACACATAATGACATTAATTGTGTTTCTAAATAAAAAGCAAACCTCTATCATATATAGATGCTTTCCCTAATAGATAGGACAATCTTGTTGAAAGAGCCTTCATTACTTGCAAGTTTCGTTCAGAATAAGGTGGTCAATGCATTGAAGTAGACACTCCATTGCTTTTGTACAAATTCTTCTTCTCCTTCTTCTTCTTCTTCTTCTTCTTCTTCTTCTTCTTCTTCTTCTTCTTCTTCTTCTTCTTCTTCTTCTTCTTCTTCTTCTTCTTCTTCTTCTTCTTCTTCTTCTTCTTCTTCTTCTTCTTCTTCTTCTTCTTCTTCTTCTTCTTCTTCTTCTTCTTCTTCTTCTTCTTCTTCTTCTTCTTCTTCTTCTTCTTCTTCTTCTTCTTCTTCTTCTTCTTCTTCTTCTTCTTCTTCTTCTTCTTCTTCTTCTTCTTCTTCTTCTTCTTCTTCTTCTTCTTCTTCTTCTTCTTCTTCTTCTTCTTCTTCTCCTTCTTCTTCTTCTCCTTCTTCTTCTTCTACTTCTCCTTCTTCTTCTTCTCCTTCTCCTTCTTCTCGTTGTTGTTATTATGATGATTATTATTATTATGATAATGATGATGATGATGATTATGATTATTATTATTATTATTATTATTATTATTATTATTATTATTATTATTATTATTATTATTATTATTATTATTATTATTATTATTATTATTATTATTATTATTATTATTATTATTATTATTATTATTATTATTATTATTATTATTATTATTATTATTATTATTATTATTATTATTATTATTATTATTATTATTATTATTATTATTATTATTATTATTATTATTATTATTATTATTGTTATTATTATTATTTTATTATTATTATTATTATTATTATTATTATTATTATTATTATTATTATTATTATTATTATTATTATTATTATTATTATTATTATTATTATTATTATTATTATTATTATTATTATTATTATTATTATTATTATTGTTGGAAATTAATTGTTCTTTCACTCTAGCCGTGTGTAGGACGCACTATGAGTGTAGAGCCAGACTGAAAAATTCAATGCCATAGCCGTGATTTGAACCACGGATCTTCTGGCTTCCGTCCAGCCGCTCTAACTCCTTCAAAGTGCACCCTACACACGGCTAGTGTGAAAGAACGAACTATAAAGCCCGGGCTTTACTTACAGCATAGTAAGTCGCCATTAAGGTAGTTGTCCCATGTGATTATGAGAACTCCCAGTGGTTTACCGGGAGAAGCAAGAGTCAGTTTAAGAACTTAATGTCATGCAGGCATGTTGGCCATTGTAGCGCAATGGTTAGAGCGGCTGGACGGAGACCAGAAGATCCGTGGTTCAAATCCCGGCAATGGCATTTGATTTTTCAGTCTGACTCTACGTTTCCACATCTAGTATTATATTAATGTTGTCTATCAGCTCCCAACTTCTGTTACTTTCATTGCATAACTAAGACTCTAAAGCGCAGTAATAATTCAGATTCTAACCTCTCGTTTAGTTACATATAGGTTACACATTTAATTGTATGGCCATCTTGAAAAGTTTATACAAATTGCAATCTTGATCAAACAGTAAAATCTTAACAAGTTAAAGTGACTCATTCACCCAAAGAATGCACATTAAACAAATCATACTTCACAGTAAGAACATGACATTTTGTACTTTTACACTTGTCATTAAGTCATTTAACATTCAACGCTTTAATAAAGTTAAGGTTTGGACAATTTTAAAAAAAATTGAATGTGTCTTAGTGTACTAGATAGTTTTCTAAGAGTAATTGAACTGCGTGTTTTATTGTAATCATAATGATTTATTCTGCATATGTGAATGATAATCCATCCAATGAGATTCAAAGCATATGAAATGGTGTTACTTATTAAATTTAAAACACCTGTTGCTGCAAAACTGTCTAATGTACTATTTTGGAAGGTTTTACTACATTTCTCTTAATTTACTTTATATCGACTTGTGCTCAAAAATGTATGTACTATAGATCTTTTCAAATTCCTTTAAATATAACGATACACCGAATTATTCTTCTGTTTTACTAGATCCAGACGATGCTGAAATATAGGTATATATAAATATCTGGTTGAATGCCATTTCTCCTCTACCTACAATGTATGAAACGCTTAACGCTAAAGAGAAACCACCACGACCAAAACTGGTACAAACCTGCAGTTGAAATATCCCGCTGGTTTCTAGATTAGCTGTGACTTCAGCGGCACAGTGGAAGTCGTATGCAACGTGAAGTACAGCTAGCGAGCTACAGATGACGCGCAAGGTATAATTACTCAATGGGAATCAATATAATTTAGCAATTAAGAAAATATTATAAAGAATTTGGGCAATGATGTTTCATTTTGGTTTCAAACATATCGTAAGAGTGAACAGTTGCAAACTTGCAGCTATACGATGTACATAAGTTAATGTAGACTGATAAGGAGTTTTGTAGTTTCGAACAAGCTTCTATCAAATTCCTTATAAGTTAACAATTTCAGTGCGTCTATTTGTCTTCGTTTTTAATTCGTCGTAGTGGTGTATTGAGGTTTATATACAAAGAAGTTTCTTATTTTGGAATCAGAGATGATTTACATATCAATTTCTGAACTTTTCTAATACTACAGATTCAAAAACCTATGTTGCCAAGAAAGGGTGCATCGCAAAGATGTTTGTAGAATGTTTCATAAAAACCTTACATTAAAGTAAACATTGAAGCCTGGACATTAGACATAACGTTAAATGCTAAGTTTATCGATGAAGTAGTTTCTCCATACTTATGTTTTCATTGTTATTTCAAGCGGAAACTATTGCTAATGGCCCGCATCTGGAGTATAAATAGTAATGACGTTGCAGACCTTGAGAATGGAAAAAAGCGGTGGAATTGCCCTACATAATGTAATTATGAGAACTAAATAACACATTTCTGTATTTGTATATTCTATAATTATGCATCTCGCACACATTTTCCACATTATGAACTGCGCACCAATAGGTTTTCTGGTAGTATCCTCAATTTATCTCAGCTTATTTGAGCATCATTTCTCCGATTAATTTCATCGACAGATATGCCTTAAAGTTGAAGGACGTAAATAAAAATATCATAAAAACTTTTCAACTCCTGCTTTACCTTAAGTCGCTGCAATAGCTCTTGTAACGGATTTTACTAGGTACGTCCAGAAAGTAAGCTCTGTTTGCCAATAAAATTAAATTGTGTAAAGATACAGAACAATTATTTATTACACAAGGTTTTACAAGTCTTTAAACTACTTTTCCACATAACTGCCGAAATGTTGCAGGCATTTGTCATAGCGAGGCACAAATTTTGTATACCTTCTTCATAGAAGTTTGCCACCTTTGTCTTCAAACAGTTGGAAACATTTTCTTTCAGCTCGTCGTCATTGTTGAAGTGTTGTCCGCCAAGGAAAGATTTGAGATGCAAAAACAGATGAAAGTCGCTAGGAGCGAGGTCAGGGCTTTACGGGGTTGGTCAAACACGTCCCAGCCGAATACCTGTAGGATGTTCTACGTCGCATTTGCGGTGTCTGGTCAAGCGTTGTCGTGAGGATACACAAGGCCTTTTGACAGCCGATAAATTTCAATTGGTTTCACTTACCTAGCATTCAGAAAACAAATCACAGATCTGATTTCAGAAGCGGCGGGGTTTTCAATCAACACTGACATTGCAAACAAGCACAACAAAGCGTACGTGGCTGACAGTGATCTCACAGTGGCGCACATTTCTTCTCCTTGATACAGAGCGCGTACCGATCTTGTGCAGAACTGCGATCGCAGCGCTGCAGCGGAGATAAATTGAAACAGAGCTTACTTTCTGGACGTCTATTGTATTATATTAGCGGCCCCTGCGTATAGTCCAATACTGCTGTTTCAATAGATGAGAAATGGCACACTGAGATTCTCTGAAGTGAAGATTCTTTGTTTGTCAATAAAGAATATTTTATAGTGAAAAAGACCTCTCTACATCACAATATGTCACCAGTGCGGAAGAGAAACTCCACACTTCTTCTTCACTGACGTTTTTCAGTAGCTCAATGGTTAGAGCGGCTGTATGGAGACCAGAATATCCGTGCTTCATATCCCGGCTATGGCATTGAACTTTCCAATCTGATTCTACGTTTCCACATCTATGCGGTATGTGAGGCAGAAAGATAAAATGTGGGGCTATTACGGGTATAGGAATCGAAACCATTGCATAATTTTCTTTCACCGAAATCACCTCTCACAAACCAGTGATCAGAAAACTACTTACAGTACTGTACTTAAAGATGGAGTTTATCGTTGGCATATAAATAGTAGAAAACGCCTGCCAACTGTGCTTAACCAATCAACAGCTTAACTGTTTTTGTCCCAATATCTCTGTCTCTGTCTCCCTTCCCACCTAGATGTTTACCACAGGATTAAACTGGCTTGAGGTAGATTATAGTTTCAGCTTATTTTTTTATATAGGCCTAAACACATTTCCGATTCCTGAACTAACATTACAGTCAATGCAGCTGCCGAAGGATCTGTGTTACCCCCAAAGGCCTTTAGCATCATAAATGATAGCACCTGTCGATATGAACAACTATTCAGGACATTCAATTGGACTATCGAGATTGATATAATAAAGGTGTCAGGAAAATGTAACTAAAAGTAAACTTCTAAGGCAGCTTTAATATTTCCTTTATATTGTCACAACCTGAGGTGGTGACTGGGGACACAGCTCATTGGATGATGGAGGGAGGAGGGTTAGAGACAACTCTTAACCCAAACTGATGCTCATTTATTTGGGACTGGCCCATAGGTGACATGTACAGGGCAACGTCAACGTCTTGAAGAGACATTGGGCCACAGATTAATTATTGAACAAAGTCTCTAAATTAAGTGTGCCCCCTACGGGGCTTACCCTTAGGGTTGTGTGACGTGATGGTCTTGTGGTAGTTCCGGCCGGGCTGACGGGCAGCGTGACAATCTCGTCTGATGATCGGAAAGTAACTCTCCTTGGTGACGATCCAAGGCTTATTACATATGCCGTTGGATACTTACCAACATGGCGTCGCTAACACCAAATTTGGCAAGCCAACGCAAAGAGCTTAGGCTACGTTAGCCAATCAGAAGTAAGTATTAAAATAGTTCTAGAATATCCGGCCTGACGCAGGAGGGTCTGGCTGTACTTCAACACCGAAAGTGGTAACCCTGAGTATTGCTGTTACATGTTGAGCGGTTTCAAACGCTCCATCAAGAAAGGGAATTTAACTAATGTAAAATGTATAAGGGAGTCAAGTCCAAAGAAATAATCGTCCAAAAACGAATCTCTAAATTCTGATATGTTTCCCAGCCTTCCTCAACCATCCACGTGACAATATAACGTCCTCGAATGTCATGTGTTCTATACAAGTAGGAGCATACACAGAGCTTTTAACCAGGTAGAGAGAGAGAGATCCAAGAGATATGTAGGCATAGGAGGATACTCATTAATTAGAACAAAGGCTACGCCACTGTGCTAACGAAGAGATGCTTACCGTTAACTGTTAAACGTTTACGCATCTCTGCCAAAGGATTGAGTGGACCAATGCCTACCTTGGAGTAAAGCTACATAAGGGTCTTTTAAGGATCACTTCAGTGACCTGGCACGGGGATACATAAGATACTGCCTCATTCTACCCCATGCTCGGCTTGGGATGGCTATTTTATGCAAAGAAGTAAGGACAATCCATTCTTTATGGCTTCACAAAAGACAGGCCTCGGATGCCTTTATTCTCTTTGAATATTTATTCGTGAAAATACTTCATGAAGCATCTCTCTTCCGTAAATAACGGTAAAATTAGACGCGTTGTTGTGGCTCTGAAACACTCTCCTTTAACCTTTTGAGACAACACCGGGTTCTACCATGTCATGATAATACCTACCATAACAAAAGAGTATCTCACATAGGAGCTGCGGTTGAGCTCCTAGAGTATCCTATAGCAGACTTTTAGATTTCAGAATGAGCAATCAAAGCTCCAACGATTAAAAAAAACCCAGCACATCGGTGCGCATATGGACAACTGCCGCTTAGTCTGCTACCCCTTCATGAACCCCCTACCTCATTCTAAAATCCTCACTTCAACAGTAAGTGGCCAAACCGAATCATCGAACTACATAATATTACCTCAAACTGACTGTTAATCTACCTGCATACTGAAGGATCGGTGGACAAAGCCGGCCAAACAACAATTCATTTTCAAGATAGAAACATGGCTGGAAATATACCCCCATGGCTGCCCTGGAAGTTCTTATAGTGTGCCTTGTAGTCCCATCTCGTTGGAACAATATGTCCCAATGGACGGAAAAACGAGTACAGTATGATTTTTAAAAGAAGATACCTGAAGGTCATCTGTTTCTCCACGAGGGGTGCTACAGTGTTGCCTAGAACTATGATACGCATACTCCCCTCTTTATCCTCTCAACACACGAAATATATGGAAAGATAGATTCTGACTGAAATATTCAGTGCCATAACTGGGATTTGCACCACGGATCTTCTGGCTGCCGTCCAGCCGCTCTTACCCATGAGCTTCTGTGGCCAACTATTGGCTACTATTGGCCATAGTGGCTCAATGCTCAGAGCGCCTGGACGGCAACCAGGAGATCCGTAGTTCAAATCCCGGCTATGTCATTGAATTTTTCAGTCTGACTCTACGTTTCTACAGCTAGTATTATATTAATGTGGTGTATCAGCTCCCAACTTCTGTTATTTTCATTGCATAACTAAGACCCTAAACCACAGTAATAATTTACATTCTAACCTCTCCTTTAGTTACCTTTAGGTTACACATTTAATTGTATGTCATAGCTTGAGAAGTTTATACAAATTGCCATCTTGATCAAACAGTAAAATCTTAACAAGTTAAAGTGACTCATTCACCCAAAGCATGCACATTAAACAAATCATACTTCACAGTAAGAGCATGACGTTTTGTACTTTTACACTTGCCATTAAGCATTTAAAATTCAAGGCTCTAATAAAGTTAAGGTCTGGACAATTTTAAATATTTGATAGAGTTTCTGTGTACTAGATAGTTTTCTAAGAGTAATTGAACTGCGTGTTGTATTGTAATCATAATGATCTATTCTGCATATGTGAATGATAATCCATCCCATGAGATTCAAAGCATAGGAAATGGTGTTACTTATTAAATATATACCACCTGTTGCTGGAAAACTGTCTCAAGTACTATTTTGGAAGGTTTCACTACATTTCTCTTAATATACTTTATATCTACTTGTGTTCAAAAAATGTATGTACTATAGATCTTATCAAATTCCTTTAAATATAAGGATACCTCGAACCGTTCTTCTGTTTTACTAGATCCAGAAGATTCTGAAATATATGTATATATATAAATTTCGGGTAGAATGCCATTTCTCCTCTAACTACAATGTATGAAATGCTTAACACTAAAGGGAAACCGCCCCGACCAAAACTGGCACAAACCTGCAGTTCAAATATTCCGCTGGTTTCCTGACCAGCTGTGACTACAGCGACACATAGTGGAAGGCGTATACAACGTGAAGTACACGTAGCGACTTACAGATGACGCGCATGTTATAATTACTGTGTAGGTATCAATATGTCTTAGTAATTAAGAATATATTATAAAGTATTAGAACAATGATATCATTTTGGTTTGAAACACTTCCTAAGAGTGAACAGTTGCAAACTGCAGCTATATGATCTTCAGAAGTTAATTTAGACTGATAAGAAGTTTTGTGGTTTCGAACAAGCTTCCACCAAGGTCCTTATAAGTCTTCAATTTCCGTGCTGTGTATTGTTTTTCCTTAGCATACTGCTCTACTGTTGTCTCGAGCTTGTTTATCTACAAAGCAGTTTCTTATTTTGGAATAAAAAATGATTTACATCTCAATTTCTGATCTTTTCTAATACAGCAGACTCAAAAACCTTTGTTGGTAAGCGCGGGTGAATCGGAAAGATGTTTGTGAAATCTTTCATAAAAACCTTACGCTCACGTAAACATTGAAGCCTGGACATTAGACATAACGTTAAATGCTAAGTTTATCGATGAAGTAGTTTATCTATACTTACGTTTTCATTTTTATTTCGAGCGAAACTATTCCCAATGGCCCACAGTTGGAGTATAAATTGTAATGAGGTAGCGGACGATGAGAATGGAGAAAAGCAGCCGAATTGCCGTACATAATGTAATTATGAGAACTAAATAACACATTTCTATATTTGTATATTCCATATTTATGCATCTCTCATCCATTTTCCACATATGAACTGCGCACCAATAGGTTTTCTGGTAGCATCCTCAATTTATCTCGGCTTATTTGGGTATCATTTCTACAATTTCTTTCATCGGCAGATACGCCTTAATGTTGAAGGACGTAAATAAGGATATCATAAAAACTTTTGAACTCCTGCTTTACCTTAAACCGCTGCACCAGTTCTTGTAACGGATTTTACGAGGTACGTCCAGAAAGTAAGTTCCGTTTGGTAATAAAATTAAATTGTGTACAGATACAGTACAATTATTTATTACACAAAACTTTACAAGTCCTTAAACTACATTTTCACAAAACTGCCGAAACTTTGCAGGCATTTGTCATAGCTAGGCACAAATTTTTGAATAAATTCATTATAGAAGTTTACTGCCAGTGTCTTCAAACAGCTGGATACATTTTCTTTCAGCTCGTCGTCATTGTTGAAGTGTTGACCGCCAAGAAAAGATTTGAGATGCAAAATCCAATGAAAGCCGCTAGGAGCGAGGTCAGGGCTGTGCGGGCTGTGGTCAAACACGTCCCAGCCAAAGACCTGTAGGAAGTTTCTCGTCATATTTGCAGTGTGTCGTCAAGCGTTGTCGTGAAGAAACACAACACCTTTTGACAGCCGATAAATTGCAATTGGTTTCACATACCTAGCGTTCAAAAAACAAATCAAATGTCTGATTTCGCAAGCGGTGGGATTTTCAATCGACACCGACATTTTAAACAAACACAACAAAAGGCATGTGGCTGACAGCGATCTCACAGTGGCGCACATTTCTTCTACTTGATAGAGAGCGCGTACCGCGCATGTGCGGAAATACGATCGCAGCACTGCAATGGAGATAAATTGAAACAGAGCTTACTTTCTGGACGTCTCTTGTATTATATTAGCGGCCCCTGCGTATTGTCCAATACTGCTGTTTCAATAGACGAGGAATGGCACACTGAGATTTTCTGAAGTAAATATTCTTTGTTTGTCAATAAAGAATATTTTATAGTGAAAAAGACCTCTCTACATCACAATATGTCACCCGTGCGGTAGAGGAGCTCCAAACTCTTTCTTCACTGACCTCTTTCATTAGCTCAGTGGATAAAACGGCTGGATGGAGACCAGAATATCCGTGGTTCATATCCTGGCTATGGCATTGAACTTTCCAGTCTGATTCTACGTTTCCACATCTATGAAGTATGTGAGGCAGAAGGATAAAATGTTGGGCTATTACGTATATAAGAATCGAAACCTTTGCATACTTTTCTGCTTCCAAAATCAGCTCTCACAAACCAGTGATCAGAAAACTACTTACAGTACTGTACTTAAAAATGCAGTTTATCGTTCGCATACAAATAGAAGAAAACGCGTTTTCAACTTTGCTTAACCAATCAACAGCTTAACTGTTTTTGTCCCAATATCTCTGACTATGTCTTTCTTCCCACCTAGATGTTTACAACAGGATTAAACTGTGTTGAGATAGATTATGTTTTCTGTTTATTTTTTCTGATATAAACCTAAACACAATTCCGATTCCTGAACTAACATTACAGCCAAAGCAGTTGCCGAATGATCAGTGTTACCCCCAAAGCTCTTCAACATTATAAACGACAGCACCTGTCGATATGAACAAGTTTTCAGGACATTCCATTGGACTATCGAGATTGATATGATAATGGTGTCAGGAAAATGCAAACAAATGTAAACTTCTAAGGCAGGTTTAATATTTCCTTTATATTGTCACAACCTGAGGTGGTGACTGGGGACACAGCTCATTGGATGATGGAGGGAAGAGGGGTAGAGACAACTCTTAACTCAAACTGACGCCCATTTATTCGGGACTGGTCCATAGTTGGCGTATACAGGGCAGCGTCAACGTCTTGAAGAGACGTTGGGCTACAGATGAATTATTGAACAAAGTCTCTAAATTAACTGTACCCCCTACGGGGCTCACCTTTGGGGTTATGTGACGTGATGGTCTTGAGGTACTTCCGGCCAGGCTGACGGGCAGCATGACAATCTCGTCTGATGATCGAAAAGTAACTCTCCTTGGTGAGGATCCAAGGCTTATTACATATGCCGTTGGATCCTTACCAACATGGCGTTGCTCTCACCAAATAATGTGAGCCAACGCCCAGAGCTTAGGCTACATTGGCCAATCAGAAGTGAGTATACAAATTGTTCTGGAATATCCGGCCTGACGCAGGAGAGCCAGGGTGTACCTCAACACCAGAAGTGGTAACCCTCAGTATTGCTGTTACATGTTGTGCCGTTTCAAAGCTTCCATCAAGAAAGGGAATTTAACTAAAGTAACATGTATAAGGGAGTCAAGTTCAAATGAAATAATCGTCCAAAAATAAGGCTCTAATTTTGATATGTTTACCAGCTTTCCTCAACCATCCACGCGATAATGTAACGTACTTGTATGTCATGTCGTTCTATACAAGTGGTAACATACACAGAGCTTTCAAGCAGGTAGAGAGTGAGATTCAAGAGATTTCTAGGCATTGGAGTATATTCATTAATTAGGACAAAGGCTACGCCACTGTGCTAACGAAGAGCTGCTTACCGCTTACTCTTATACGTTTACGCATCTGTGCCAAAGGATTGAGTGGACAAATGCCTACCTTGAAGTAAAGCTTCATGAGGACCTTTTAAGGATCACTTCAGTGACATGGTATGGTGATACATAAGATACTGCCTCATTCTACCCCATGCTCGGCTTGGGATGGCAGATTTATGAAACGAAGTACGGACCATCCAGTTTTTATGGCTTCACAGAAGAAAGGATTCGGATGCCTTTAGTCTCTTTGAATAATATTTGTGAAAATACTTCATGAAGCATCTCTCTTCCGTTAATAACGGTAAAATTAGACGCGTGGTTGTGTCCCTGAAACGCTCTCCTCAAGTCTTTTGAGAAAAAAGCGGGTTCTGCCATGATATGCTAATACCTACAATAACAAAAGATTATCTCACACAGGAGCTGAGGTTGAGCTCCTAGAGTATCCTCTAGGATACCTTTAGATTCCAAAATGAGCAATCACAACTCCAACGATTAAATAAACCCCACCACATCGGTGCGCATATGGGTAATTGCAGTCAAGATTGCTACCTCTTGATGAACAAAGAGCCACACTTTACCAATAAGCGGCCACACCAAACTGCATTGTATTACCTCAAACTGACTGTTAATCTTATCAAGTTATACATCTTCCGAGCGCTGGTAATCCCGGTTTATGCTTTACGCCTGCGAGATCTGGGGTATGGCAGTAGACAGCTGTTCAGCATGGCTCCAACTTGCACCGAATAGAGGACTTAGGTCTATATATTCTGTGGGATGTTATTTTCCTACCAGGTTGTTTCACGAGGCCTCCAGTCTTCCATACGTGGAGGATGAAATTAGGCGCCGGGCATCAAAATTATACGGAAGGTTACCCAACCACAGAAGCGCCCTTGTCTGATACTTGGAGGATTATGACACCACTAGACGTCGTTCTAGTCAGTACCGGTTATTCCTTATTGCTAGCTGGCATCCGAGAAAACCCAGGAGCTAATCCGAACAGCAGATAAAGCTGAGCTCCACATAATCCTTCCAAGCTGCTTGGCATCATAATCTCTCCGAAAAGTAGAAGCAAATAAAAACACCAGGGTGCAAGGTGTTGCATCCTGTCCTTCAACCTCCTGGTTCATTTTGTGACCTCATAAAAAACCATTCTAAAAACCCACATTTCACCATAAAATATCCCGAAGTCTACCTCACCTGCGGTAAAACCCTTAATGGGTGGGCGCGCAACAAAAACCTTCTGGCTATATACAGCCAGCCAGCACCACAATACATGGCATGGCATGGACTGTTAATCTACCTGCATACTGAAGGATCGGAGGACGGAGCCAGCCAAACAACAATTCATTTTCAAGATAGAAGCATGGCTGGAAATATACCCCCATGGCTGCCCTGGTAGTTCTTGTAGTGTGGCTTGTATTCCTATCTCGTTGGAACAATATGCCCCCATGGACAGGAAGAGGAGTACATTATGGTTTTTAAAATAAGATACATGAAGATCATCTGTTTCTCCACGTGGGGTGCTGCAGTGTTACCTAGAACTAGGTTACGCATACTCCCCTCTTTATCCTCTCAACACACGAAATATATGGAAAGATAGATTCAGACTGAAATATTCAGTGCCAAACCCAGGATTTGCACCACGGAACTTCTGGTTGCCGTCCAGCCGCTCTTACCCTTGAGTTTCTATGGCCAAATATTGGCTACTATTGGCCATAGTAACTCAACGGCCAAGGCGCCTGGACGGCAACCAGAAGATCCGTGGTTCAAATCCCGGCTATGGCATTAAGTTTTTCAGTCTGACTCTACGTTTGCACATCTAGTATTATATTAATGTGGTTATCAAATCCCAACTTCTGTTACTTTCATTGCATAACTAAGACTCTAAACCTCAGTAATGATTCAGATTCATTTAATTGTATGTCTTATCTTGAAAACTTTATACCAATTGCTATCTTGATCAAACAGTAAAATCTTAACAAATAAAAGTGACTCATTCACCTAAAGAATGCCATTAAACAAATCATACTTCACAGTAAGAACATGCCATTTTGTAATTTTACACTTGTCATTGAAGCATTTAAAATTCACGGCTTTAATAAAGTTAAGGTTTGGACAATTTTAAAAGAATTGATAGAGTCTTAGTGTACTAGATAGTTTTCTAAGAGTAATTGAACTGCGTGTTTTATTGTAATCATAAAAAAGTGACTCATTCACCTAAAGAATGCCATTAAACAAATCATACTTCACAGTAAGAACATGACATTTTGTAATTTTACACTTGTCATTAAAGCATTTAAAATTCACGGCTTTAATAAAGTTAAGGTTTGGAAAATTTTAAAAGAATTGATAGAGTCTTAGTGTACTAGATAGTTTTCTAAGAGTAATTGAACTGCGTGTTTTATTGTAATCATAATGATTTATTCTGCATATGTGAATGATAATCCATCCACTGAGATTGAAAGCATATGAAATGGTGTTAATTATTAAATATATACCACCTGTTGCTGAAAAACTGTCTCATGTACTCTTTTGGAAGGTTTTACTACATTTCTCTTAATATACTTTAAATCGACTTGTGCTCAAAAAGGTATGTACTATAGATTTTCAAATTCCCAATAAATATAACGATACACCGAACTATTCTTCTGTTTTACTAGATCCAGACGATTCTGTAATATATGTCTATATAAATTTCTGGTAGAATGCCATTTCTTCTCTACCTGCAATGTATGAAATGCTTAACACTAAAGAGAAACCACCACGACCAAAACTGGTAGAAACCTGCAGTTCAAATATCCCGCTGGTTTACTGAATAGCTGTGACTACAGCGACACATAGTGAAAGGCGTATGCAACGTGAAGTACACCTAGGTACTCATAGATGACGCGCAAGTTATAATTACTGTGTAGGTATCAATATGTCTTAGCAATTAAGGATGTATTATAAATCATTAGGGCAATGATGTTTCATTTTGGTTTCAAACATATCCTAAGAGTGAACAGTTGCAAACTGCAGCTATATGATGTACATAAGTTAATGTAGACTGATAAGGAGTTTTGTGGTTTCGAACAAGCTCCTACCAAGGTGCTTATAAGTTTCCATTTTCAGTGCGTGTTTTTGTCTTCGTATTAAATTCCTCTTAGTAGGATATTGAGCTGCTTTGTCTAGAAAGAAGTTTCTCATTATGGAATCATAGATGATTCACATCTCAATTTCTGAACTTTTATGATACTACAGATTCAAAAACCTATGTTGGTAAGAAAGGGTGGTTCGGAAAGATGTTTGTGAAACCTTTCAATAAAACCTTACGCTCAGGTAAACATTGAAGCCTGGACATTCGACATAACGTTAAATGCTTAGTTTATCCATGAAGCAGTTTCTCTATTCTTACGTTTTCATTTTTATTTCGAGCGGGAGCTATTCCTAATGGCCCACAGTTGGAGTATAAATAGAACGATGAGAATGGAAGGATGCGGCGGAATTGCCGAACATAATGTAATTATGAGAACTAAATAACACATTTCTATATCTGTATATTCTATATATACGCATCTCGCACACATATTCCACATATGAAATGCGCACCAATAGGTTTTCTGGTAGTATCCTCAATATATCTCGGCTCATTCTGGCAACGCTTTCCCAATTCCTTTCATCGACAGATATGCCTTAATGTTGAAGGACGTAAATAAAAATATAATAAAAACATTTAAACTCCTGCTTTACCTTAAGTCGCTGCACCAGCTCTTGTAGCGGTTTTACGAGGTACGTCCAGAAAGTAAGTTCTGTTTGCTAATAAAATTAAATTGTGTACAAAAACAACAATTATTTATTGCACAAAATTTTACAACTCTTTAAACTACTTTTCCACATAACTGCCGAAATTTTGCAGGCATTTGTCATAGCGAGACACAAGTTTTTGTATACCTTCTTTATAGAAGTTTGCCGCCTATGTTTTCAACCAGTTGGAAACATTTTCTTTCAGCTCTTCGTCATTGGTGAAGTGTTGACCGCCAAGGAAAGATTTGAGTTGCAAAAACAGATGAAAGTCGCTAGGAGCGAGGTCAGGGCTTTACGGAGTGTGGTCAAACACGTCCAAGCCAAATCCCTGTAGAATGTTTTTCGTCGCATTTGCAGTGTATGGTCAGGCGTTGTCGTGAAGAAACACAACACCTTTTGACAGCCAAAAATAAACCTCAAAATTTTGATATGAGTCCCAGACTTCCTCAACCATCCACGTGACAATATAACGTCCTTGTATGTCATGTCGTTCTATACAAGTAGGAACATACAGAGAGCTTTCAAACAAGTAGTGAGAGAGAGAGAGAGAGAGAGAGAGAGAGAGAGAGAGAGAGAGAGAGAGAGAGAGAGAGAGAGAGAGAGTGATCCAAGAGGTATGTAGGCATTGGAGTATATTCATTAATTGGAACAAAGGCTATGCCACTGTGCTAAAAAAGAGCTGCTTATCGTTAACTCTTATACGTTTACGCATCTCTGCCAAAGGATTGAGTGGAGAAATGCCTACCATGAAGTAAAGCTGCATGAGGACCTTCTAAGGATCACTTCAGTGACATGGCACGTTGATACATAAGATACTGCCTCATTCGACCCCATCCTCGGCTCGGGATGGCAGTTTTATGCAACAAAGTTCAGACCATCCAGTCTTTATGGCTTCAAAGAGTGCGGAATAAAGCCTTCAGATACCTCTATTCTCTTTGAATATCACTAGTCGACAAGGTGTTCTTCACAAGAAATCTGATTAGTGGAGCTATTGTACCTTTTCATACTGAATTCAGATATGTAGTCAAATTTTCCATCAGGCACTGATTTTTTCGACCGCTACTTTTTAAAATAGGTTTTTAGCATTTTCTTTGTCCTGTTATAGGTTACCTTACCTCATATTTAGTGATTTTATCCAAGCTTTATATAAGGGAATGAATTGTAATATGCCGAAGAACCCTAAAACAAGGCTTTGCAGGTTCATTCTCGTTTGGATATGTACCGACCTGTTCATCTGGCTGTATGATGTGTCAATATTGAGCTGACTGTGAGTTTGTTCAGTAGTGAAATATTTCCTTCCCTTCTCTTCGAAAGTGTATTGTGTATGCAGTGTATTAGTGCTTTGTTTTTTCATCATGCCAAGAAACACTGTAAATCCTGTAGACAGTTTCTGCTATATTTGTGATGAGCTGACCTTCAAGTCTCAGAGGCAAAATTTGACCCCACTTGTAAAGAAGTGTTGTGAATTTAAATTTAAAGGGAGTCGATTAATGACACCAAACAACACTTACTTTTAAATTTTTCGGAACATGTTTGAGACTTTGCCTCCCTCCTCGACCGCCCATCGACTTCTTCTCATTGGTGTAGTTGACAGTATTTTGCCATAGGTCTCCTCTGTCAACTACACCAATGAGAACCAGTCGATGGCATGTTGAGGATGATGGCAAAATCCCTGAAACATGTTACAGAAAAATGCAAAAGTAAGTGCTGTTTAGTGTCATTAATCGACTCCCTTTAAATTTAATTTATTATAACAACTATGTTTTCAACACTTCCAACAAAGGAAGTGTTGTCAACTTTAACAGGCTGTCAGGCTGGTGATTCTGATAAGAGCTGGGCACCAAATACATGCTGTGTTTCGTATGTTGGATTGCTGGCTGGGTGGAAAAATGGTACACATTGTATGCCATTTGCAATTCCTGTGATTTGGAGGGATTCGAAGGATCATTTAAGTGATTGTTACTTCTGTTTGACAAATATAAAAGGAATCACATCTAAAACAAAACATAAAATTAAGTATCCGAATTTGAAATCTACAATAAGACGTGTCTTACACAATGAACAGTTTCCTGTACCAGTATATGCAGATACGTCCTTAGGTGATAACTGATTCTGACCTAAGTGAAACTGAAAATGCTTCAGATGAAAATAAAAATGATCCCACATATGAAGCCAATACCTGATCATCAGAGCATACTTTCCCAATCAGAAATAACTTAGTGACCTGATTCGGGATTTAAACCAGTCTAAACAGGAAGCTGAAGGTTTAACTTCCAGACTCCAAAAAGAAGTAAGAATATGTAGTTATCGTGGCCTCCATAGTGATTTCAATGACTGCTTTTTTGAAGGAAGTGGTATATAGCTATGAGATGCCACACGTTTTTAAGAATTCACTTCTTGGACGCTCACTTAGACTTCTTCCCCGAAAATCTTGGAGCTGTCAGCGATGAGCAAGGTGAGCGTTTTCATCAGCAAATTTCTACTATGGAGAAGAGTTACTAAGGCAAGTGGAGTTCCAATATGCTAGCTGACTACTGTTGGACCAAGAAGAGAGACGTTCCAGATACAAAATGTGCCCGAAAATCAATACTTACCACTTTCTAGGTAAGTCAGAATAACTAGTTATAATTTTTAGTTAGAGAGCTAGTTACAGATTTTTTTTAGAATATTATAAAAATTCATATCAATATCACACAACATTCCTGCCTGATGGGGAGAAACTAAAATTATATTTGAATTCAGCACAAAGAATATGTCTATAAAATGTTATTTTAATTCTTTTGAAAGAAAAAAGGTTCATTTTTGTCAACTAGTGTATTTATTCGTGAAACTACTTCATGAAACATCTCTCTTCCGTTAATAACGGTAAAATTAGACGCGTTGTTGTTTCCCGGTTCTACCATGATATGCTAATACCTACAATAACAAAAGAATATCTCACACAGCAGCTGAGGTTGAGCAAATAGAGTAACCTCTAGGAGACATTTGGATTTCAAAATGAGCAATCACAACTCGAACTATTAAATAAACCCCACCACATCGGTGCGCATATGGGCAATTGCAGTCAAGTTTGCTACCTCTTGATGAACCCCCTACCTTATTCTAAAATCCTCAGTTCAACAATAAGTGGCCAAACCGAATCATCGTATCGCATAATATTACCTCAAACTGACTGTTAATCTACCTGCATACTGAAAGATCGGTGGACGAAGCCGGCCAAACAACAATTCATTTTCAAGCTAGAAACATGTCTGGAAATGTACTCCCGTGGCTGGCCTGGAAGTTCTTGTAGTGTGCCTTGTAGTCCTAACTCGTTGGAACAATATGTCCCCATGGACAGGAAGACGAGTACAGTCTGAATTTTAAAAGAAGATACATGAAGGTCATCTGTCTCTCCACGTGGGGTGCTGCAGTGTTGCCTAGAACTAGATTACGCATACTCCCCTCCTTACCCTCTCAACACACGAAATATATGGAAAGATACATTCAGACTGAAATATTCAGTGCCATAACCGGGATTTGCACCACGGATCTTCTGGTTGCCGTCCAGCCGCTCTTACCCAAATCCGTGGTGTAACCCCCCCCCCCCCCCCCTATGTCATTGAGTTTTTCAGTCTGACTCTACGTTTCTACATCTAGTATTATATTAACGTGGTGTATCAGCTCCCAACTTCCGTTACTTTCATTGCATAACTAAGACTCTAAACCGCAGTAATGATTCAGATTCTACCCTCTCGTTTAACTGTATGTCATAGCTTGAGAAGTTTATATAAATTGCCATCTTGATCAAACAGTAAACTCTTAACAAGTTAAAGTGACTCATTCACCCAAAGAATGCACATTAAACAAACCATACTTCACAGTAAGAACATGACATTTTGTACTTTTACACTTGTCATTAAAGCATTTAAAATTCAAGGCTCTAATAAAGTTAAGATTTGGACAATTTTAAATATGTGATAGAGTCTTAGTGTACTAGATAGTTTTCTAAGAGTAATTGAAATGCGTGTTTTATTGTAATCATAGTGATTTGTTCTGCATATGTGAATGATAATCCATCCAATGAGATTCAAAGCATATGAAATGGTGTTACTTATTAAATATATACCACCTGTAGCTGCAAAACTGTCTCATGTAATAATTTGGAAGGTTTTACTACATTTTTCTTAATATACTTTATATCGACTTGTGCTCAAAAAATGTATGTACTGTAGATATTTTCAAATTCCTTTAAATATAACGATACACCGAACTATTCTTCTGTTTTACTAGATCCAGAAGATTCTGAAATATATGTATTTATAAATTTCTGGTAGAACGCCATTTCTTCTCTACCTACAATGTATGAAATGCTTAACACTAAAGAGAAGCCACCACGACTAAAACTGGTACTAACCTGAAGTTCAAATATCCCGCTGGTTTTCTGACTAGCTGTGACTTCAGCGACACATAGTGGAAGGCGTATGCAACGTGAAGTACACGTAGCTACTCATAGATGACGCGCAAATTATAATTACTCAATAGGTGTCAATATAATTTAGCAGTTAAGAAAGTATTATAAAACCTTAGGACAATAATGTTTAATTTTGGTTTGAAACATATCCTAAGATTGAACAGTTGCAAACTGCAGCTATATGATGTACAAAAGTTAATGTAGACTGATAAGGAATTTTGTGGTTTCGAACAAGCTTCTACCTAGGTCCGTATAAGTCTCCAATTTCAGTGCGTCTTATGTCTGTCCTTCAAATTTCTCCCTAGTAGTATATTGAGCTACTGTATTCTACGAAGCCACAAAGTTACAGTATTATATTAATGTGTGAGTAGTTTATAATTTAAATTGATCCACATTTTTTTTTTTTTTTTTTTTTTTTTTTTTTTTTTTGCAATTTAGTCGTATCGGACGCTGAATGAAATTGGTGAAATGATGCACAAATGAGACCGGGGTCCATGGAGCTTAGAGTTACCCGACATTCGTCTTTCAGGATAAGGGAAAACCTTGGAGAAAGCCTTATCCAGGTAACTCACCCTGACCGAGATTAGAACTCGAAACCCCTTGAGCGTGAGGCAGATATGGTACCACCACTCTACCGAGGTGGGTCTTATCCAGGTAATTCACTCTGACGAAGATTCGAACTCGGGACCTCTTGAGCGTGAGGCGGACATCTACTTTACCGAGGCGGGCAGGGGATGGCTCAGGTGGAAACATGCGTGTTCCACATTTGGGAGATCAGGGGTTCGAATCTCGTAGCTAACACCCTGATGTTTTCCCTGGTTGGTGAGGCGAACTTCAGGGAAGAGTATTTATTTACCTTAAATTTCTCGTTTCAGCTCCTTTTATGACCTTCATTCTATAGTCTCCATCCGCTCCTTTCAAAAAGCAACTATCAGTTGAATTTTCGTTTGGATACTCTATGGCGAAGCTTGCGCTCTGGAAATACTGCATTCGGCTGAGGAGGGACGCTGTGGTCGGTAGTCACCCTTCCAGTGAGGCTTTTATCCAGTCAGATCTGGCAGGCTTTCTATGGCGACCTGGAGGTTTGTCGGACTGAAGAAACTACCTATAAATTAAGTTAATAAATGAAAATTAATCATTTCTTCAGCCTAACCGTGTATAGGCTAAGGTCTTTGATAGATGGAGTCAAACTGAAAAATTCAAAGCCCTGGCTGGGATTTGAACCACCGATTTCCTGGTTTCCGTCCAGTCGCCCTTACCCAATGAGCTACCATGTCCAACTTGCCGTCATGACATTAAATTCTCCTATTGTCTTATATATTGTCAGTTTGACTCCCTAGCATAGTCCAGTCCAGTTCAGACCCCCTTTCACACTGAAAATGTTTTATTTTCTCAAACATTGCTATATTAATTTTGATTAAAACACTATAGGTGTAAAATATTCCTACGACAGTTAAATATGCGTCTTTTGAGTTTTTGGGTATTAATCTAATAAATTCATTTCATTGACGATGAGTTTTACAATTTCATTTTAAAACAGTTCACAACTATAAAGCTCAATTGTAGAAATAATCATGTTCTAATGTTCCCTGTTAATGGGTTTAGTCTTCAAATACTGGTACTACACACAGAAATAAGAAAACACGATGTTCTTTTTTATCGCTTGGTCATGGAAAGAGTAAACTGAAAAAATTTGACAGTCGGTTAATCCTACCATATTGTTCCCTTTTCACCGTACCTATAAGAAAATATACAACAAACGCATTTCTAGAAAGATTTTGCTTAAATAGTATAACGTAAACAATGATTCAAGGAATAGTTAAGCAAGGTTGAGTGGAGGAGGTATCTCACTGCATCGTCCATATGTATTTCTAACATATAACACTTTTACAACTAAGCAAGAAGGTACTGAGTTACACTCCAAAATTCAATACTTATATTTCTGTGAAAATGCCGGTTTTGAGAACCCCTATATGCAGAGAAGGATTTTTAGAGGTTTTGAGCGCGTGCTATGGTTTTGTCTCTAAGTAGCCTAAATGACAGTTTATTTAGAGGTTTGATATTTAAGTTCCCACTTTCTTTCTTTTTTATTTTTATTAAAGAGCAACACTAAGATTTCAAAGATGTTCCACTCTAAAAAATCTTTAACACAATTATATTTTGGAAAAAATTTATTTTCTGAGAAAAGTTTGTTACTTTTATGACAAATGAAATACATATTTTTAGTTTTCTAGGAATAGTCTTTGAAGTCGCAATCATTTGGATGACTTTTGCATATCTCGTAAGGTGTAAGAGATAGACCAAATACTACGACACCAAATTTATAGAATTCATTACAACTCAAAATGCTTCAAATTCTTCACATCTGACTTAGTAATCCAGAGGAAACGTAAGAGTCATATCAGGTTGGCCTGCGCATGGGATTTGAACTCGTGACGTCCGGAATTCTCATTAAAAGGAGCCAGTTGTCTTTATGGGTCTCAGACGCTCTTAGACTCAGTAAAATCAAGTTCATTCTGATGTTACACTTTTTGCTGAAAAAAAAAAACGAATATGGTAAAAGGGGTTTAACAAATTCAATTCCCAAAGCTACTAATTAAATTTTTTGCAGTTATTCTTCCGCTACACGCCTGCGTGGCAGTGACTGGCCCTTGGGACCAAAGGCCGCGTTCGGTCGGTTAGTAACCGCAAGTTTAACCGACTGCTATAACGTGGATCACTGCAAATCAAACCGTGGCACAGACATGACGTCCAATTTGAACAATGTCTCGTCCCAAACATTAAGAAGGAAACATTATAAATTAAATCTTTTACTGTAAATATTAGCTTAGCTCTAAAATAGTTTGCTTTCCTCGCTATTTCATACTGAATAAACCTGTTTAAGGGAAGTTATATACGAGGGCTGTTCAATAAAGAATGATCATAGGTTTTTGCGGTCATAATTTTTCGGAATAAAATTCAACCTTATTATATTCTGTTAGGTTAATATGAAACAAACACGTCGTAGTAGTTTCATTGTTGGTACTCCTGGGTACCACCTGTGAGAATCAGGCAAGCTCACATATATGCTCAATATCGCCTACCGCCGCAATGGAGGTAACACGCGAGGAACAATATGCGGCTTTGAAATTCTGCTTTCCTTTCAACAAATCTTCAGTTGAGGCCTATACAATATCAGAGGGGGCCTATGGAGAGTCTGTTCTTCCCTACAGCACACCTCAAAGGTGGTTTAAAATGTTTAAAGGGGGGGAGACAATCAATTTCAAAGGAATATGGACCCGGTGCTCCAGTTACTGCTCTTAGGGAAGAAATCATAAACACTACTGCTGCCATTGTGAGAGAGGATCGACGAATCACCTTAAGATCACTTTCTGAAATACCGAACATTTCATTTGGTGCCACATTTCCGTGAAGCAGGCTGGATGCTGCACCTTGATAGTGCGTGGCCGCATATTGCCAATTTTGTTGATGAATATTTTTGCAAAAATCAACATGAAGTGCATCCCTCACCCTCCCTATACTCCGGATTTAGCCTCTTGTGACTTTTCTATTCCCTAACTTGAAGAAATGCCTTCGTGGGAGGCTTTATCCATCATCAGAAGTAGTGGTGAAGGCTGCAGAGGCGAATTTGGAGGATTTCTCAAAAAATAGTTTTCAACATGTCTTTGAAGACTGGAAGAAACGCTGGGACAAGTCCATCACATTCAGTGGAGAGTATTTTCAGAAGGAACATCAAAATTATGAGGGTGAGTAAAGGTACGTTGTCAAAAACAAATTGTGATCATTCTTTATTGAACAGCCCACGTGTGCTATCCCACATTCGTATGTCTGTCAATTCCAGGAGCTCAACTGTTTAAAACAATGCATCCGTTAAGTTTAAAAACTGTCTTCTCCATTACGTATTTATTCTACACAAAAATTGCATATCGAGATTTCGTCAAAACTAAATATTTTGGGATCCCCGGAATCCAATGAATGAGTGAATGAATGAGTGAGTGAATGAGTGAATCAATGAATGCGGTATTGAGTGAATTAATGCGTGATTGAGTGAGTGAGTGGGTGGGTGAATGAGTGGATGAATGAGTGAGTGAATGAATGGGTGAATAAATTGGTGAATGAATGAGTTAATGAATGAATGAGTGAATGAATTAATGAATGGGTGAATGAGTGAGTGAATGCGTGAATGAATGAATGAATGGAGCTAGTGAGTGAATGAATGAATGAATGAATAAACGAACGAATGAATGAATCAACGATTGAATGAAGGTCCGAATGTGTCTATGTATCAGAGCTGGGAAGTTCGTTACGACGGACCTTCTCCCGGGATCCAAACAAGTCGTAGAAAAACACACAGCGGAGAGGCATTGAAACCGGTTGCTCAGAGAGAAGAAATTACTTATGAAACATTCGTAAATGCACATCTATTTACTTCATTATGTTCAACATACAAATTCTTATATAGTACATACGGGCTTGTCTTTGGCTGATTTTATTATTTAAATAAGCACATTGTGGCAACACCGAAGCAATTATAACGCGGGTTGTAATATTTCCTGATCGAATGTAAAATATTATCCAAATAATAACATTAATTTCTTAAATATCTGAAAACTCTTACTAGACAAAATGCCAAAGCAGAGATTTCATTACATATATACTCATCTGCTGCCGTATTACTAAAAACAATAATGCACCTCTGAAGCCTTTCAAATGAAAAATTGGTTTTATGTCCCGTAAAACAAGATTTAGTTGATTGATAATCTGTTGTAAATGCAGTGATGATATCAGCTAGTTTAGTTTCTCGATCTGGCTTCTCTTTTTTCCATGTTTGCTGAAGTATCCCAATGAAATGTAAATGTAAATAATGAAGTAAATAAGGACGTGAATAGGTACACTTATAGAAAACATACAATGGTTGTACAGCAAATTTAGTTTCTCTTCTTTCAAGCGCAACAAAGATTTTATTCGAATGTCTTCCTTCTTACCAACGGGTTCTGTATCATACAGCTACACCTGTTTTGTAGTAATGAGATGCATTCTACGACGAACCTTGCCCTTGCTAGTGGCGCTGCGTGGTATAACCATGCCTGACCGCTCTTACACTGCTCAAGGAAATCAGTACAACTTTCTAGCTCTGGTATGTGTGTATCTCTGGTGCTGTACGTGCGTGTGTACCACAAAGCATATAAATACCAAACTTGGTGCTCATTTTCACAAATTTTATAAAAATATGTCAAGAAGGTTTCAATGAAAATGCTAACATCCCTCAGACTGCTGCCCTTCACATGGAACATTCTCCGAAACAAATTTTTATTTTTTTATTTTATTTTTATTTTTATTTATTTTCTTCATTTGTGCTACAACAGAGCAAAGCTCCAATTACAGTAGCTACATGCAATTTGGTTACACAAGTTTGACTAAATGCAAAACAGAAATACAAAAAGGAATACAGACAAACTAAAAATACACTATATATTAAGCTATTATTAAAGACAAGACATTGCAAATTGTATACTAATCAAGCAAATAAGTGATACAACAGAGTAAACAATAATTGATCAAAGTTGAATATAAAAGAAAGAGAATGCAATTAATGGAATAAAATATTAAAAAAAACTAAGACTACAAATGAAACATATTAAACTACTATATAAGACTAGAATTGCAAATGTTAAACTCATTATGCAATACAACTGAAAATCACAAATAATTCCCATATTTAATTGTTTTTTAAACTGCTCGTAAGTTAAACTAAAATCCAGCTCTATTTTAGTAGAGAGTTTATTGTATTTCGCAGACAACCTAACAACGGGAGAATTTTTATGGGATACTGTTTTGGGAGTCTTAAATTGAAAGAGCTGACGATTTCTAAAATTAGCAGAACTGACATTAAAACATATTCTGTCAAGCAGTTCTTCATTGGATACCAAGCCGTTTATGAGTTGGAACAGAAATAATTGTTCGGCTATTGTTCTACGATCAGAAAGTGAGACTGTTTTGAATTCGTTAAGCAGTTGACTATAAAGCAAGTTCTGATTATAAGTAGAAACACCGTGAGTTTTGTAATATAAGTATCTGAGGAACCTTTTTTGGATCTTCTCTATTTGAATGTTGTGACATTTATATATTGGTGACCATACAATTGAGGCTTATTCCAAATTACTACGGACAAGGCTTTTGTAGAGAATTAGCATAACTTGAGTATCTTTTAAGTCCCTACAGATCCTTAATACAAAACCAAGTTTCTTAAAGGAATCATTGGTTATATTTATAATGTGTTTATTAAAAGTGAAATTCTGGGTCATGGTAACACCTAAGTCTCTGACAGAATATACTCTTACAAGTGGAGAGCTATTTAAATAATATTTTGAATTTAAGTGTTGCTTGCTTCTAGCATATGTCACAAAGGAGCATTTCTTAATATTGAAGTGCAGTTTGTTTTCCAAGCTCCATTTATAGATATTATCCAGATCAGATTGTAATTTTATTATATCGTCAGTATTACTAATTGTCCTGTATAATTTTAGATCGTCAGCATACAAGAGACATTTGGAGTGATTAATACAATTTGGTAGGTCGTTAATGAACAGCATAAAAAATAAAGGTCCTAAATTTGATCCCTGGGGCACTCCAGAATTAACGGCAAAAGTACAAGATTTTGACTGATGAAAATTTACATACTGTTTTCTGTTAGAGAGATAGGAGGAAATTAAGTTTAACATTTGAATTGAGAATCCAAAATTAGAAAGTTTATATAAGAGAATGTCATGATCTACCTTATCAAAGGCTTTAGAGAAATCAGTATATATGGTATCAATTTGGCAGGCTTGCTCTAAACCTGTAGAAACGTACTGTACAAAATTAAGGAGATTTGTGATGGTAGAGCGTTTGCTAATGAATTCATGCTGATACTCTGAAATGTACGGTTTGACATGCCAAAATATTCTACTGTACAAAATATTTTCGAAAACCTTCGCAGGAGCAGAAAGAAGTGCTATTGGTCTGTAATTTTCTATTTTGGTTGCATCACCGTTCTTAAATATAGGAGTTATGCTTGTGATTTTCCATTTTGAAGGAAAAAAATTGTTTTTTTAAGATGAGATTGTATAAAATGTCAAGTGGAAACAAAAGCAATTCAGAACAACCTTTTAAAATGTAAGGTGGTATCCCATCAGGACCACTGGTTCCTTTGGGCTTTAATTTTTTAATTGCACGTTTAATCTCCTCTTCAGAGATACAATTTATAAACAATGATTATGAAGTTTCTAAAGTTTCACATTTTGGAATATCATATGATGGAGCTGTGGCTGAATATACAGATTTAAAATAAGTAGCAAAAGCATCAGCAACTTTTTCATCATTGTCTAAACAGACATCACCCATGGTCATAGTATTCATCATGCTATTATTTTGGCATTTCTACTTTTGACATAGTTCCAAAAATATTTGGGATTATATTTTATTTGTTCTTCAGTGTTTTAATATATGTTGAATAAAACATCCTTAAGATGTTCTCCTAACATGAAATTGTTATCTTTAATGTTTTGGGAATATCCTCGGAACTCCTCCTCACTATGTCTATATCGTAAAAGTTGAAAATTAAATAAAGGGTATATAGTTTTTTCTTTAAAGTAATTAAAATTGGGAAATTCATATAATTTTTGTGTATTTAAAAATTGAAGTAAAAGTTTAAGTATAAATGATATAAGTGATTTCTTACTACTATATCAAAAGGTGATTTATTGTGAGTCAAAATGCATATTTTAATAACTGAGACAGCCAATTAAATTTCCGTGGATTATACGGTTTATGTTTTGAGTATGTGCCAAAAAATTCAAAAGAATAGGAAGAAAATCGCGGATAGTTTGTGTTCCAAAGAATCTTCATGTTCAACGAAATTGTAAGGAATTCAGAAGAACATAATGTAATTTCACTGATTTACTTTTGTACAATAATAAGTTTCACTAAAGGAAGTGTAATTATATTTATGTATTAAAATGCATATTTAATTTCCCGTTTAAACTCTTGAAATTATGGAAGAAGATTGTAAAAATTAAAATTTTTCAAATGATATTTTATGAATCTTACGGTTTGATAATAATGTTTCAAAGTAGTTGACCCTACAACGCATATTTCTACCATTCGGTTGTACTATTTCTAGATCTTTGTGGCACTCTACATTTGCAGTTCTAAGATGCACAAGTGTTTTCTGAACAACATTCCTGGAAAAGGTTTGTAAACAGAAAAATTTGATATTAAATAACTGATTGTACTTTTGTTTTCAAAACTCCCCATATCGTCTATGAGCTTCCAGGCAATTTCGTTGTACCATTGGATCACTGAATCCGCTTTTAAAGTAGGTACTGTGGTTTTCGTCCCTAAAATATTGGATCATAAATGATGGTTTATAATAATTGAGAATGTAAATTAACATGAGGACGAAAATATGAGTATAAAAGTATTATAACATAAGCGTTCACTATGAATGAAAAGCTCCATCTTAATTCCATAGTAAGAAAGAAGAGTTAATTAAATATGAGTTTCTTGTTCACATTTCAGAGGATGGCACACTATTCACTGTAAAACATTTCCAATACAGTTTAGAGATGAAATAGCGACGAGAGTTTCTTCCATCCTCAGAAAATGAAATCGGAAAAAGGTACAGCAAATGTGCATCCTGATTCTTTAGATTTGGAAAGTAGAGTCAGACTGAAAAATTCAATTTCACAGCCGGGATTTGAAACACGGATGTTCTGGTCTCCGTCCAGCCGCTCTAACCCTTGAGCTACTATGGCCAACGTGCGAACAGGACATTAAATTCTCCAACTGACTCGTGTTTCTCCCGGTAAACCACTAGGAGTTCTCGTAAACACATGAGACAACTACCTTAATGGTAAATGGAAATTAATTGACATAATAATGGTCCGAACTATAAAGCCCGGGCCTTAAAGTACTTACAGCATAGTAAGTCGCCACCATTTAGGTAGTTGTGTGATGTGTTTGAAAACTCCTAAGTGGTTTACCGGGAGAAACACGAGTCAGTTGGAGAATTTAATGTCATATCGGCATATTGGCCTTAGTAACTCAATGGTTAGAGAGGCTGGACGGAGACCGGAAGATCCGTGGTTCAAATTCCGGCTATGACATTGAATTTTTCAGTCTGACTTTACATACTTTAGACTACACACGGCCAGTGTGAAAGAACAATTAATTTCCATTCTTTAAATTTATTATTTGTTGTCCCCTTTACTGGACTGTTACCTGAATTTTATTTACACGTACTTAAAGCTAGCCATAAACTCAAAATAAAGTAGCAAATCACTGAAAAGTAAAAACCAATAGAAAGTAACGTAAATATAAATAATGATATTATGCGCTGTTAATACAGCATTGAGATGAGAGAAATGGCAAACAAAAGTGAATGTCTTTTACAAAATGATCACAGAAAATGTTTGTAAAAGAATACTTACCAATTTGGCAACGCTGTGGTCATCCATACACATTCCCATTCTCGATGCCAACTCCGTGCTGGTTTCTGGTATATCGTGAACCAAAATATGCATGCTGTTTGCTTTATGCCCCCATTCACGTCCTCGGATGCCTGTGATAGAGCCTTGTTAATTAAAAATATTCAGTGATTTTGAAGATACAAAATATGCAAGACTTTAATCATATATATGTTATAAAACGTCTTTAAGATTGCTATAAAACAAAGCCACACAAATAAGGACAAGTAGACCTCAAACTTCTGGACTCAAACTTTGATCAAACTTATTGTATCTATACCACACTAAAAAGTGATATGTGCTGGAATCACATGATTTCCTCTGCTATCTTCATTACAAACTATGTCAACAGAATAGTATTACTGTATTACTATTGATAATCCAAATAAACCCTCAATTTATAATTACACCTTTCCTTGCAGGACACCAGGATACATTGAGTAAAGCGATAGCACTATTTTTAAAGAATGTGATACAATGCGGTGATCTAAAAACTTCCATCAGACACTTTCTAGTTGAGAAAAGTGTAAGTGAAAATTCAAATAAATGCCCCATGGTTGTGTTTAAAGTATCTTCTGCTTCCCTCGCGAATTACACATTAGCCGGATCCGGTCTCATATTTGTTGAATGCATCTTTACTGGGGACATCCTATTGTCTCTCTTATATATAATTGCCATGAACATACATGAAAAATGAGAAGGAAAATGAAACGAAAGAGGAATCATGGTAGGTGAGAAACCCGCTGTCGATCAGAGAGATCCACGAAAAATCTAGGGTGGACGTCCACGAGAATGTAACCGGAGATTTACCGTGGAGCCACTCTCACGGTATACCAGTCTGTGGTACGGGTCACAGCTGGTATAGTTTAAGCTTGCCAGTGTTTGAAGTTACATAAAACAATACCGCTGTCCGACTTCAAAGGCCCAATAAAAATTTTATTTTATCTCGACAACGAGTGATTGTTTAAAAATGCGACAGGTGGTTAGGTGTCTGACCTGACAGAGGAACAAGTGAAGCGGAACGTGATTATTCCGTTTCCAGCGTCCTGGGACCCGTGACTGTGTTATTTCAATTTTTATGTCATCATGCTGTAACAACTTCCCTGCTGCTGTGACTCACCGAACACATTTATAGTTGAATTTAAAGTTTGTTTCTGTTCATTTAATTTTTTATTTTCCTTTATGGACATTGAAATGCTTTTCTTAATTCTTATTTATTGGTGTTTGTTGGTAATATATATGATGCCAAAATTTTGTTTCGCCAGAGAGGTTGATACCTAAATTTCACTGCACATATTTATGTTAAGGTGCACAGATCAAATGTAAAACAATTTTTAAATAATTAATATAAAATTATGAATGAATTTCTCTCTGTACAGCTTATATAAAATCTTCACAATTTATTACTATATTTTAGAGTTGCTTATTTCTGTTTTCCTGATATATTATATTTCCTGTATATATAATAGAAAAGTGTATTACTTCTTTTATTCGTTTTACATAATATTCCTTATCCTTTTCTGTATTTTCTTCGATTTTTTCCATATATATTTTAATTATTTACTCCTGTTTTTCCTCGATATTTTCCTGCTTTCCCTATATATTCATCTGATCTTGAGTTATAAATATTTCTATTAACTTTATTGCAAAATCTTCACATTTATCTAGTGTTACGCTTTTTAGTGTTTGGTTTCTTTTATTCTTTTTTAATTTACGTCCTCCATCGCAAGTCATGATGAATGCAATAAGTGAAATGATTCCCAAATGAGCATATAGTTTAGCGTTACTCGACATTCGTTTTTCAGAATAAGGGAATACCCTGGAAAAATCTTCAGGTAACTCACTCTGACGGAGATTCGAACTCAGGACTTCTTTTATTTTTATGTTTTTATTTTTATTTATTTGATTTAGCTAAGCTAGTACAATTGAGTCTGACCGGTGCTCAGCCCTGGCTCTGCACCAGTCATACTTACTACTCACAGTAGATGCTTATTTCTAAACAGTAGTTATAACAATGCAAGTTCGCTATTAGTTCTGTTCACCCTCCATAGCCACTCTTTTTTTAACTTTGTCTTTAACAAAATTTTCAGCTATAGGTATATTCCTATCTGACATAATAATTATTAACTCTTTCCTCCAAATTTCTGTCCCTTTAAACTCAAAAAACATATGGGACTTCTTGAATGTGAGGCACAAGTTACCCTTCAGTACTTTTACTATTGTTTAGTCATACGTATGCCCTTCTTGTATTGTAGGACTGGTCACACTACAAGCAGACACATTCCTACGCTTCCCTCTTCTCTCAGGCGTTCCAACTTCTTCAAGAGCTGGCCCACACCGCGGGGACTGTTAATCTAACATGGAGAAAGTATGCATTTCACACACTTCAGCTTATAACTTTAAAACTTAACAGTAATTTCCTAATTATAACCACTATATCACATTTTACGTAAATTATTATTGCTAATGCTGTTTGAATATACTTACAGTTGTATTTAAAACAACAGATAAACGTTTCTTCACACATAACAGAGGCTTTACGTGACAATATCTGTCAAGCGCTTTCTAACTACCGATGAGTTGCGATTGGTTCCGAAAACCTACGAAGCATTCTATTCAAGGTTACGAATGCGTGAATACACAAATATTCAGTGTAGAACGAGCGCGGAACCGGTCACCCGGGCTTAAGTAGCTGTCAAATTGTTTGCAGCATTGCGGATGTTCGCGAATAAATTTTGAAAATATGTTCAAGGCAAATAAAATATTTTTGGCACTAATTTTTTATATTCCTTCTTTCTGCCCTGTAATTCCAGGGGAAGCAGCACCTCTAGGGCTTCATTGCATGCTTCGCCCCTGGTGCAGACTGAACTATATCCCATATACCCCTATTATTTGCCTGAATTTTCGATTTTCTCAAATTACAACTTCTTATTTATTTTGTTTCTCTTCTGAAGAGAATAAAATCTGTAAAGGTATCACATAGTGGCCAGCTTAATCACTCAATGTCTTTGGGAAAATGTTTTCTTGAAAAAAAAAGTAGTTTTGAAAATATTCCTGGAAATATTAATGTCACTTCCCAGAAATATGCAAAATTTAAGTACCCGTTTGAAATTTCGAAACATTAGAGACAGTTTTAATAAAATAAGCTTTTTTTGTTCCATTTGTACCGCGCCTTTAACTCCGCTGGTGATATCGGCGGTAGTTCTTCTTTGGAATATATCGAAGGTATTAACTTCTATTCGTTGGCTTTTAATTAGATCACACACACATTCACACGCTCATTTCTACTTCCAGACTCTGGGGAAAATGAGGAATTGTCTTGGTCGGAGAAAAATCCCCACCTCCACCGCCGGGAATCGAACCCGGTATCTCCAGCATGGCAGACAGGTGCTCTACCGAGTGAACTACGGGGACAATGAAATAAGATCGCCTGTTCCAGTTCAAAAGTAAAATATTTTGTATGAAGACGTACATCAGAATTTTACAGAGTAAACACACACAAAAGGAACATTCCACTAAACTTTGTGCAGACAGAAATTTGAACTGGGTTTGATTAAAATATAACATGTTTCAAGTATTGTGGCAATGAAATTATTTATCGTGTGATTTGATGCAATCTGAAATTTATACAACTGTTTTATGTATTTTTAACAAAAAGTTTTACATTTTTAAAAATTGATATTTATTTTTTATACAAAATATTGTGTATCTTGTTTAGCACAGACGAGCTGTTGTGGAAGTTATCAGTGGAAAATGAGTATATAACAAAAATTATCCTTTCACTGTGTACGAAATAGAAAAAGAATGAAATTAGTGACGTATGGTATTGTAGAATGAAATATCTTGAAGTTATTTAGAAATGAAAGGAATTTACTGTACATATAGGATGGCGCACGAAATATCATTCATTGAAATTGTGCAATAAATATGTTAATTGCGGGTTTGCAACGCTGGAATGATGACAGCCATAGTTCGTACATGGTTCAACAGGATGTCAATATCGCGCATGCGTGATTCCACCGCTTCAGTTTATTAAAATGGCGGACAAAGGCCGGTTGACGCTGGAACAAAAAGTCAAAACTGTGCTGTTTTACGCAGAAACGAAGGGCGTAGCAAGGACACAACGACGTTTTCGTGTTCATTTTCGTACGAGGTGGGCCCTCTGCAGACAGTGTATAGTCTAACCACACAATTTGAAGCTGACGGCCATATTTTAGAGCAAAAGCGACCTCGTGCCAACACAATCCGTACTCAAGAAAATATCGAGGCTGTGAGAGTGGCTTTGATACGAAGACCTACGAAATTCACGAGATGAGCTTCGGCCGAAATGGGCAACTCACGTCTTTCGCTTTAAAGAATAGTTCATGCTGGCGTGAAATTATTCCCTTACAAAATGACAATGTTGCACAAACTGACGGAAGATCACAAGGTACGACGACTACAGTTTGCGACTTCGGCTCTTTACCGTCCCTGTTAAGGAGGGACCTATGCAAAAATTCAGGGTCTTAGATAAATAGCCATAACATCCAAAGTTTTTAAGTTAGAGAAGTGAAACTTAGTATACTCATTTAGGATAGTACAGTTAATATGAATAATTTCTTTCATAATTTTCCATTGTTTATAACTAATGCTACATATGTTTTCTATATGCAGAGATATTTACAAACTTAAGCCCATTTTTTTTTTTTTCAAAATTCACATATACTATCTTTCTGAACTTTGGTATGTTATTTTAAAACACATTAAAATGAATTTGTTGGATTTATATTTCTTATTGAAGCTTTATAGAATTTAAAATAAATGTTAATCATAAGCATCTTTTAAAAATTAAAATAATTTCATATAGTTTGTATGATCACACTCCATCTGGAGCTTAATTTTAAATTCTAGAACCAAAAAAATGCTCATTGTGGCATAAGAAAGCTGTGTGCTAAATCGCATCACTGTAGATGAAGTAGTTTTTTTTATTTATTTATTTATTTTTTTATTTTTTTTTATTTTTTAACAATTTTTTTCTAATTAAAAAAAAAACATCTCTTTTTGTTTTTAAAGGAAAAAAGTCTATTTATGTACTAAGTGTGATTGGGAAGAAGGATGGTCTCTGATTTTTTTTTTTTTTGGTAAGTCTCATAAATTAAAGTCCAGGTGCTTATTCAGGAGATTCCATATGTTAGGGTATCGTCTCATCCTATATCTTTCTGCCTTTAGCCATGATTTAAACTCTATTAAAGTCGGTTGCTCGGAACTCAGGCAGTAGTGGTAGAAACCAAAAGTCAACCATATCTGTGGGTGCTCTGTTGCTCCCTTCTGGAAGTTCCACGCTAACAAAACTGAAGTTACAGAATTTTCCGACGTTGCCCCAATCATGTGTCCCGTCTGCTTCTTGGTCCATTTCCAGATGTCACGTACCATTACGCAGCTGGTTATTCTATGAAGTTGTGTATCTACATCTCCACAATGTTTACACCACGGCGCCGGCACTATATTGTGTTTATGTTTCTTAGCTTCCGTGGGAATGATTTCATTTACAAACTGATACAAGGTTACTTTCCAGTCCAATGGTACAAAACGATAGCCGAAGAGTTTCCATATATTTTTCCAGGGAGTATTTGGATATTTGAGAACAATCGCCGGTACTGCCAAGAAATCCTTTAATAACTCCTTATATATAATTTTGGATGTCAACGTCTTTGTTTTCCTTGCAATTAAAGGCAAAACTCTCTCATAATCCCTTCGCACCTGTCGAAAGGCTGCAGGAGCTACCATATGTGCGCCGATCACTTGTTTGCTGAACTGTATATCCTGTTGGCTACTTTGGCCATTGATGGCTGTCAGGATAGAACGCAATAACAGGGCACGACACTTCACTTGCACATCCTCCAAATTCCATCCGCCACTATTTATGTCCCTCCGCAACTGTGGTCGGGCAACTTTGTAGTACTGATTCTTCCAAATGTAATAGCCTATTGCCCGTTCTAACCGTTGTGAGAACTGATGGGGCATCGGAAGCACCTGTGACACGTACCACAGCTTCGCAAGCACAAAGGTATTCACGTGCCAAATTTTCTGCACAAAATTTAAATTCCTCGTCAACTGTGAGGTCAATTTATGTATGCAGTGGTTAACAATTCTTCTCCAGTTTACTGCGATCAGGTCCTCCAGGCGGGGTGTTAGCAACAGACCTAGGACCTTAATTTCGGATTGATGTGTAAACCGAGCGTCCTCCATTGTCCAGTTATTCAAGGCCAGGAGATGTGATTTACTGTAATTGATCAAAGCCCCTGTCGCACTCTGATATTGTAGTAACGTTGGTTCAATTGCTGTGAGGTCACCAGAATCCGTGAGCACTAGTGTAATGTCATCCGCATACGCAAATACTCTCTCAAGATTCAAGAGGTTTTTTCTCCTATAGAGTACGGAGACTATGCCTCTTATTAAGGGTTCTACACACATCGTATATAGGATCATCGACAGTGGACATCCCTGACGGATGGACTGTTCTATAAGCACTGGCTGCGTAAAAAATCCATTTACTTGGATTCTGGAATATGCCGTTGCATAGAGCCGTTGTATGACATTCAAAAATGAGGGAGAGAATCCAAAGCGTCGTAGCACACCCCATAGATATCCGTGATGAATTCTGTCAAATGCTGTAGTAAAATCCAACGCCAAGATTGCTACCGGTTCATCAGGTGTGCTCTCACATTCAATAATGGTATCTCGCAACGTTCTTAGAATATGCGTAATCGTCCTATCTGGGATTCCACAGGTCTGTCCTTTCCCAATAATGTCCGGCAGGTATCTCTTCATCCTGTTGGCGATAATCTTGGTATATAATTTGTAATCTGAATTTAAAAGCGTGATTGGGCGATAATCCTTCACATCTAGTGCTGCCGCATGTTTGGCAATGAGCACAATGACGCCTTCATTAAATCCAGACATGATTTCCGGACCTCGCTGTAACTCCAACATTACACCAAGCAAAGTATCTTTTATTATACTCCAATTGTCACGGTAGAACTGATACCCAATACCGTCGGGTCCTGGTGCAGAAGTCATACTGGCCGACGCTAATGCCGTGCGCAATTCTTCTTCCCTTATGTCCTCAGTCAAGGCCACGTTCATCTCCGGCGTTACAAGTGGTTCAATTAGCGTATAGACATATTCCTGTGCTGCTCTGTTGACATCCACTGCAGCAAATCTGTGGGTAAATGTATCCTGAACCTCCGTTAAGATTTCTCGTGAGGTCGTCAGTAAGTTTCCTCCCGACGAACGTAACTTGGAAATATATTTTCGTGTCCCTGAGTGCTTTCGGACGCTAAATGATACAGGGAAGTTCTCTCCTCGTCCTGCACCGAGCGGTCGCCCGCTCGGATCTGTGCTCCCCGGCAAAGTTCCTCATGTAAACAACAAAGCCTTTTTCGGACGGCAACAATATGTTGCGTCACGTTTCGGCCATCACACTGTTGCTCATACAAGTCATTTAGCAGGCCATAGTAATAATTCAACCGTTGACGTCGCACCTTTACCCTCTCAATACCTTCACCTTTATAAAAATTACGGATGGCTGGTTTGAACGTATATAACCATTGTTTCAGCAAACTGGGAGTCCTGTTTTTAGCAGTACGCTGCCACCTCGTCCACAACAGTCGAAGCTTTTCTCGGATTGACTCATCCTGGAAGAGCTCACTGTTTAGTTTCCAATAACTTCTGCCCATTGTCGGTGTCCGGGTGGTATGCACCAGCGTCATCATCAGCGAATGGTGGTCACTAAAAGGTACAGGTCGCACTCTCACGCTGCGGATCTGCTGCTTCATGGTTGTACTAACATAAATTCTGTCGATTCTGGAAGCCGTAGTGTTTCGGTGAAAGGTATACTCAACATAAGTGTCATAGAGATATTCCCAGGCGTCCTGCAGCTCCAAGGATTTACAAATACGGTCTAACATAGGGAACGGTTGGTAATGTCCAGTTTGGTCTTTTGCACTAAGCACACAGTTAAAATCCCCTCCGAAAACCAATTTGTCGTACCGATGGCGCAAAAAGAAAGGCAACTCTTTGGCAAGAAAATCTTCCCTTTCCTTACGTCTGTTGGAACCTGAAGGTAAATATACGTTAACCAGTAAAAGATTATTTTCCGTTAATAAGGAAGTAATTCGGCTACTCGCATGTTTTTCCGTCAACTGCACCCCCAGAGACGAGCGATAAACTATGGCGGTGCCCCGTTGCTCCTCACCCACATCGGAAACAAAATTATACCTCGGGCCAAAAAAGTTTAAGTGGGGTTCATTGTTCTCTTGCAAAAACAAAAAAATCAAGGTCATGCTCAAATGTAAAATCCCGTACCAGCGCTTGTTTAGTTCTACTACGTAAACAATTTACATTTACCGTCGCAAATGTCCGAAGAATCACTACCATAAGGAGGAACACTGAAGGAAGCAGTGTTTCACCACGTACTCAACCATCCAATCACTGTTCCACAGATGTATGAGTCTTTTTAGCCTTACGCTCTGTTGCAGTCTTTTTTCGTTTTTCCAATCGCGGGTCACGTCTACTCACTCCGCCACTACGTAACGTACCCCTGGACTCCAATCCACGTTCACACACTAAATCCTCAGAGTCCATTTCCTCTTCCGAAATCGTCGGAGACGGTGGTATGTCAGTTGTTCGTGAAGCAGGATCTATGGTTTGCATTTGGACCTCCACAGTTTCTTCGTTCTCCAACTCGGGCACTGCACATTCCTCCCCTATCCCCTTGGTAATCAGGGGTGACTTCACACTGGTTGGAGAGACTAGAGTAGACACTGGCTCAGAATGTTCCAAGGTTACAGCAGACACTTCCGGACTACACTTCTCTTCTTCGGACTGTCTGAGGGGTGGAAAGTCTTTTGCCACAATTGTCTGTTCTCCTTCCTCCTGCTCTGTGCTTTGGGTCGGTAATTGGCGGTCATTATTAATTGTCTGTTTCCCTGAGGTCATCGGTATTCGTGGTGTTGGCAAATTCCCCTTTACCAGCTTGGCCCATGTAGTCGGCTCCGATGCAGTAGTCGGTGTTCTAGGAACGAATCTGCGGGGACACTGATTACGTAAATGACCCGCGGCATGACAAATGGCACAAGTGATGGGTTGGTCAGGGTAACTCACTAATGCGGAGTAACCATCAATATTCAAAAACGAAGGAATATGCTTTTTAGGAGCATAGTAACGGAACGAACGCCATTAGAAACCTTATAGCGAAATGTTTCATTCCAAACATCTTCCTTCACCTGTAACACAGCACCGTATGGCTCCAAAGCTCCCATCAACTTCCTATTGTCGAAATTCAAGGGTAAATTGTACACTTTCACCAGCCGTCGTCCAAATCCAGCTACATCAATAATCACCTTAGTGCGCTGCCCGTTTGACAGTACAAAACTAGCTTCCCCATTTGACTGTGTCAGTACTCTTGTGACGAGCTCTGGCGTTGTGCATTTAATAAAAATTTGTCTAGAAATTCCATTTACCTGCAAACCTGTGACGTCAGTTTCATCCAATTTTAGTGTGTCAAAAATCCACTCATGAATTTCATATGCAGTCGGTCGAATTATGTCACGTTCCACAAAGCTAACAACTAAAGTCGTTGGTCGGTTTTCCATTATTATTTCTGTCGTATGTAGTAGTAAATGTCAATATACAACGAGACTACTATTACTAGCAGTATTCGACGAACACAAACAATACGTATCACTATTCACTAGGCAACACGTATGCTGACGTAAACACGCTTAGCAGCAGCTGTGTGTGACCTTCCCTCTCGCCGGAAAGCGAGCAACTGCCGTTTGAGAGGAAAATGGGTTGAGGCTGTAGAAAATGCAAGTTACGGGGAAAGACAATTAAAAATAGAATAAGGATTATTCAGTTTTCCTTTTAATTTTAAGTCAGAACTTCCCATATTCATAGTCTGTATCCTCATTCTGGTCTCCTTCAGCCTTTCGTTTTAAATTCCTCTTCTGTCTTACTTCTTTCTGCATTCATTTCATAGCTCTTTCTGCACAAGCGATGGAATGTTGTCGAAACTCTGCAAAATTGTTTCCATAAACACACCAGGTTGATACCCTAACTGATGCATAACGTTCTTTCTGACAACATTCCCATCAGTAAACACTATTGAAGCTTCAAATGTAGCAATTTTTACCACAGTGGAAGATCCAAATGATGTTTTGGGACACCCTTTCCATATCAAACTGTTGAGGCTTTCATTTGGGTTTTGTGTCTCTCCACAGAGACATTTTTAGCAAGTCTGGGTATGAGTGGGTGGGCTTTATAGAGAATTGGTGGGTGGGCTTTATAGACTCCAAGACAGCTGAAGGAAGGCTATGTGTTGCTACTATGCTACTATGCAACACTAGGGAATTTAATTTTTTAAAGGTACATACAGACCACGTACAGTCATAATATTTGCAGTTTGAAAGCTAACACTATATAATATTTTACAAAACAATAAAAAAATAGATTTTTTGAATATTTTTTCGTACGTCCCCCCTTAAGCATAAGATTGGAATAATAACCGCGAAAGTCATATTAAATGCATAATTGACGGCGGATAGATACCACAATATGAATTAAGGAAAGTTATAACAAATATAGAGGATAATGATTATATATAAGTGCAGAAACTAAACAGGCAATCCCAATATATACATATATATTATTGAAATATTGAAAGCACGAGAATCCAACGTGTAAAGAGAGCGAGGAAAATGAACACTTACCGTCACAGGTATATTCTTTGTGTTGAGCCGACAAAGGTGGCATTGTTCAAGGCTAGACCAGTCGCCAGCCCATGTTTTTGTCTGCACATGATACGTGATGCGAGAATAGACACCGGGATTTAAGATACACATTTTCAAACATGCTTATGCATTAATTAGCCAGACTGTGGGAAGGTGAAAATTGCGAGAAATACATGCCTCAGACACTAGAAATTGCTATTAAATTTAAGAGTAGGGATGAAGTACAACCTATAAGTAACAAGTAACAGGTCACATAACCCCTAAAGTATCCAAAATTCGGCGAAGGGTAGGTGAAACTTGTGCAATGGTGACGCTTGATGTTTGCTAGGAAAAACACTTTGATCTGGCGAGTGAAAGGGACAACACGTATTTGTTGATTATGATACACACTCTGTTAGCGATTGAGAGAAACTGCACACTTTACATCATTAAGATTTCACCAAACTCCGTTGTTGAATAATCCTCCGGAAATACAACGTTGCACGGAGTAATGATCTCGACGTCCAGGAACAACGCGTACACAGCTACATACAACACTCGGCGCGCCCTAGTGATTTACAAGTTCACTCGCGACTTTGATTCAGACTAGCCGTCGTGTCACGCGCACAGCAACGGGCAAATCCCAAATCTCGCGACTACTTGTATCTATAAACTTGATATTCAACTGTCAGGACACATCCACTCCCTGAAACCCAAAAGAGAGAACCTATGCACATCTACCCCGGGAAAACCCCGACCTGTTGGAAACCACCCATCCGTAGTCTTAACCCGTCAAATATCCTATCATATGAGGTGTTGAGTGCCGGGAGGGTTCAACGAGGTTCTTAACGGGCAGTACCGCGTAAGCTTTCAAATGATAATGCCGTGATTCATAACACATGGTATTCTGATGAGGTTTACGTTCATATGAACGGTAGCGTCAATAGGCAGAATATCATATTTTGGGCACGAGAACCTCCTGGTGTTGTACACGAGATTGAAAATTACGGAGAAAAAAGATAGTGTATGGGGTGCCATATCCAGCCATGGGATCTTTGGGCCAATCCTTTTCAACGGCACAGCTGACAGTGCGTGCTACTTGGACATGTTTCAGAACAAGTTTCTTCTACAGCTTTATGCAATAGGGTTACCAATGGACACTCAATGGTTTATGCAAGATGGAGCTCGTCCACATAGAGAAAATGTTATTCTGGATCTCCTGCACCAACATTTCGGGCTCCGTGTGATGTTCCACCGATATCCTGAACGTTTTCGGGGCTTTTCAATATGGCCGCCACACAGCCCGACATTAATCCCTGTGATTCTTTCCTATGGGGATATTTGGAGGAATTAGTCTACCGCAACAAACCACGCACTCTAATGCAACTACAAGCGGCTATCACAGCCTTTTTCCAAGGAATAACAGAAGACATGTGTCGTAGAGTGGTAGGAAACGTCACAGTTCGTCTGGAAGAGGTGATACGTCAACAAGGTGGACATATTGAACATGTACTGCACGCTCACTGAGCATACACGTTCTGATGATTAATGTAAAAGGGATAATCCACAAAAATTAATTAAAGTAATCAAAAACATGTATAGCAACTCGAAAATAATAATAAACACAGGAGTTCATAAAACCGAACCAATTTTAATTAATAGAGGTGTAATACAAGGGTGCAGTGTATCACCTACTCTTTTTAATATATATGTAAATGACATCATCCAAAATTGGAAAAGTATTATTAAATCAGGAATAAAAATAAACAAGAACAAATTTTTAAATATTTTACTATATGCAGAGGATAAATTACAATATGCACTACACCGCTTGAACCAAGTATGCCAACAGTATGATCTTAAAATATCGACGGAAAAATCTAAGATAATGGCCTTTTGGGGAAAACAACATATAAGATCAAAAATAATTTTAGACATCAAACCACTAGAACAACTAAAAGAATTCAGCTATTTTGAATGTAATCTTAATTATATGATGAAAACATACAGAGATGTGAGCAAAAAGCTTGCAACATTCCAAATGATTTGTGGAACAGTGCATAGAACGTTGAGAAATAAAACAAGAAGAGATACAAGATTAAAGTTGTACAAAACACTGGCAGTCCCTGCGCTACTTTATGGAAGTGAGGCATGGGTACTCACGAAGAAAATGAAAAGCCAAATTCAAAGTGCAGAGATGAACTTTTTAAGGAAAACAAAGGGATGCACAAGGTTGGATAGAATAAGGAATGAAGACATAAGAAAGGAACTCAACGTAGACTCCATGAGTAGCAAAATCGAAAAATATCAAAAGGAATGGATGCAGAATATACAAAGAATGTCTGAAACAAGACTGCTTAGGATTGCATTCCAATATCAGCCACAAGGAAAGGTTGGTAGACCTAAAAAAGATGGAAGGTGCAATTATTGTGAAACGGAACGGGCACTCTGCCCATGCCGTGAAGTGAAGAAGCAGAAGAAGAAGAAGAAGAAGAAGAAGAAGAAGAAGAAGAAGAAGAAGAAGAAGAAGAAGAAGAAGAAGAAGAAGAAGAAGAAGAAGAAGAAGAAGAAGAAGAAGAAGAAGAAGAAGAAGAAGAAGAAGAAGAAGAAGAAGAAGAAGAAGAAGAAGAAGAAGAAGAAGAAGAAGAAGAAGAAGAAGAAGAAGAAGAAGAAGAAGAAGAAGAAGAAGAAGAAGAAGAAGAAGAAGAAGAAGAAGAAGAAGAAGAAGAAGAAGAAGAAGAAGAAGAAGAAGAAGAAGAAGAAGAAGAAGAAGAAGAAGAAGAAGAAGAAGAAGAAGAAGAAGAAGAAGAAGAAGAAGAAGAAGAAGAAGAAGAAGAAGAAGAAGAAGAAGAAGAAGAAGAAGAAGAAGAAGAAGAAGAAGAAGAAGAAGAAGAAGAAGAAGAAGAAGAAGAAGAAGAAGAAGAAGAAGAAGAAGAAGACAATATGGACATGCGTCTGGTTATTAAAAGTTATGTCAACAATTTTCAATGTCTGACATTTCGTGCGCCATCCTGTATTTGGAGCATGGATGTAGAATGTGAGGTGCAAAGTTAACAGCGTAGGGAAGTTGTTCTCAATTAAGAAACAGTTGACTGAATGTAACGTGTTACACGGTCTAGGACCTTACTCTTTATATAACCCGACAAAGTGCTGCTTCGGGGTACGCTAGTTGTACTTGTCATGGGTTGATCGAGCTCCAGGCAAAACGTAAACGTAACACATCTCATGTAGACATATCTCCTCTCTGCAGAATCATATGTATATTTGTACCACGTGAAATCAAATATATTTACAAATGCTTTAAAATACCATACCTTTGAGCATTTACCTCTCTCTCTGATATTACTACGAGATTATCCCTTATTTGCTGGTAGTCGTTTCTTCTCCCGGGTCATCACTGATGTCCAGTTCTGGGTCGACCATTACCCTTTCCATTCGGCTTCAGAAGCGCATCTGTTTTGCAGTGTGTTTCTTCAGATCTTGCACATTGTGAATGAAGCATTTATAGTTATTTTCTGGATTAGCATGGTATATAAAAAGGCTTTAGCGTATATGGAAAAATTATTAACATATACAAGTGGTGAAAGATCGAACTCCTCCATTCTTGGACATTCTTGTTTCAAGAAACAGCACGGTACATTGGAACATGCTGTATACCGCAAGCCTACACACACCGATCTCTATCTGAACGCTTATAGTTTTCATCATAAGTCTCAAAGACTGGGAGTCTCAATACTCTGGCCCACAGAGCTTAAGAGGTCCCGAGTTCGAATCTCGGTCAGTTGAGTTAATTAGATAAGGTTTTTTTCTGGAATTTCCCTTATCCTGAAAGACCAATGTCGGGTAACTTTAAGCTATGGGACATGGACTCATTTGAGCACCATTTTACCCACTCCATTCATCGTCCGATATGACTTAACGTTGAAGGACGTAAATTACAACTGTTGCAGTACCATAAGATACGTCTAAGACCAGTAGAAAACAAACAAAACTAAAATTCTACAAAATAATGGCAGTGCCCATGCTCTTATTTGGCTCAGAATGTTGAAAAATAAATAAAATAAGTAAATATAATAAAATCTGAAAATCTAATTCCGGTACCTAAATTCTTATACCGGGACATGATTTCCAAATTCTAATTCACTAACTGCCAAATAAATACAACAAATACAATTTATACAGAAATTTTAAGATGATAAAATAAAAACAATAAACTAAATAAACAAATTAAAACAAATACAAATGCTACCAATTTAAAAATTTACAATTTAACTAATAAACATTTACTAATATCCAGTATACAATAACTGGCAACCAGCTTCAATTACAAAATAAACTACAATACCGGAAACCGATATTTAATATACTGGCAAAAGTACATTTAAAACTTATCAATTTACCTTTTCAGCTAAAAAAGCCTTTTTAAAAAACTACAAAAAATGTAACAAAAAACTTATATTAAGGTAATTTATAAACTTTACATTACCAAAATCACAAAATTTACAAATTTATAACTACTCCAAATTATTTAAACAAATTAAACAAATGAAAATACATCATTTCAATTTATACAAACACACATATATTCAATTATTATTCATTCTTATACACAAATCAATAATGTTTTTTTTTTTAAATCTACTTTATAAATAATTAAAAATATAAATTTCAAACCTTAACAATTAAAAAATATCAAACAAACAATAATCATGCATTCAAAATGCCTTCATATTAATTCAAAATTAAACCATTATGATAAACAACTTCAACAACCAAACCAAACAATTCATTTAATTTATTTATAATTTAATTTATTTACCATATTAACACAAAAATATCAATTTAATTTATAATAAAACACATTTCAACTATTAAATCTTCTAAATCTTTAACAAAATTATATAAAAAGATTCTATTATATAATTTCTCAAAGCACGCTATCTCAAAATTTAACTATCCCCAATTTAAACCACATTTATATTAATAACATAACTAAATGATTTATCAAATCAGCTCCTTAAATCTATTTTGCTAAATGGATTAAAATAAACATAAAATAATCCATACAAATCCTCCTTCACCTTTCACTCAAATTGTCCATAATAATAATCCATAACTCAAATCAGTTGAATGTTGAACACTTCATAAAAGCGAAGAAAGACAAATAGAAGCTGCAGAAGTAATATTACTAAGGAGTGTTACGTTACACACTGATAGAGAAGCGCTGGCATAAGAACAGAGCTTGTTACATTCAGTTTAATAGAAATGATAAATGAATATAGAGCCAACTGGAAGGAACTTGTTGAAACAATGGACAATCATGGTAAACCAAAATTGTTGTTGAATTAAAAACTCAAAGGGAAAAGACTGATTTGGCAGACCAAGAAAAAGATAGCTGCATGCAACATTTCAGTGTTTGTCTTTTAGGCTTAAACGCTGTGGATGATGATGACGATGACTATCCCTATCTTCCTATTTAGAAATTATACTTGAGTTTGCATTATTTTTACATTTAGAAGTTCCTTGCTCTTTTAGATTTTCTCTTTTTTTCCGGGTGTGTGTGTAATTTCGTGTTTGGTTTCGCAGAGAATTAGTTCCTTCAGATAAGATTGGGGCCGATATATCTTTCCAAGCTGGCGACTGTGGTATAACCACTAAGGGTATCCAAAAGCTGCGCAGCAATTTGCTGAAAAGTTGCGAGAATGCGCACGAAATGTAACCTCGTCCATAAAAGTAGGAAAAAAGGGCCGCCCTGTTTGGATGAAAAACTTGGAACAAGGATTTCGACACCATTGGAAACGCCCGTACTAAAGAACATTCAAAATTATGTTCCGAGACGGAGTTCTCGCTTGCTAGCTGCGTTTTTATACGGCACACATCCTTTACTCTGACGTTATTTTGGCATACATCCAAATTATCCTTCACTGCGTAGAGCTTCTCCTCTCAGCCTAGGGTCGAAATATACACCCAGTGCAGGGAAATGTAATTGCTAAATCACTCCATCACGTGAAACCAGATATCAGGTCAGTCATTTTTCACTTTCTCTAACCCCAGAGTGTGAGAATTATTCCATTTATCCCATCCAAAAGAGTCTGATGTTAACATTCAAATGAGTTTCTCGTCTCTTTCTCCTATAAGGCATTCTTACACAGGCCAATTCCCCTATTTCCTTCATATTAATTGAAGTAAACATTTGCAAACATTTGTTTTATTATATATTTGGTGGTATATAAAATATAAACACACCAGTTTGAAGTGATATTAAAATGTTCTGAAAGTAGGTCACTATGTGATGTCTTTCAAACTCCATTCTCTTTAAGTGAAAACGAGAGAAAAGGAATATGAATAGAGAAACCCTTAGAAAAACTATGAAATATCGGAAAATGTAAACCAATGTCACCTAACATTGCGGAGACCGTTAATTTCATAAGAGATATAATTTGCATTTAAACAAGATGTATCGTTTTGTAAATAGTCGCAGATCATTTTATTTGGGTTTCCCAGTTATAAAATATCACTCAGAGTGAAAAGAACTTTAGAAAAGTGTTAATATATACAAATTTCCATGAAAATATTTTAAACATAGTAATGCTGCCGCTGTGAATCGAAGGACAAATGCACTGCATTGTATTTTATCGGCGAATAACTGAACGGTGGAAGGGATAAGGAAATTGCTAAGCGATTTTCCTTTATGTAGGGGAGCACGGGAAGTACCACCAAGTGGTCCGCCTCGATAGCGTGGTGGTAGCATATCTGCCTCACGTTCAAGAGGTCCCGAGTTCGAATCTCGGTGAGTAATGTGGATAGGGGAGGGGATCCGTCCCCTTCAACTGCTGTGGTGCGGGCGCTGCGGACCCCTAGCACTCGTGGTACCTCTGACGTTACTAGAGGAACCTCGGGCCGAACTGCCGAGCCCCTCCCTGAATGGGAGTTTTTCGTATTGGGTTGGACTCCAGGGGACAGTGGTTCCCGATAGCCGTGGGAAATCGGGTACGTCTCCGGATGGGGTTGAGGGAAGCCATTAATATTACCACGTACTAACATGCATAGCTAGTAGAAGGTGTGCTAGATCAGCAGACGGCCTCACCGAGGTCATATCGGTAGCCTTCCCCTTTTGGGCTGATGTGCGTAACAGGCATATCCACTTCCATCCCGTCTTGAATCCATAGGATCAGATGGGGGGGGGGGATGGTTAGTCTCTAGGTCTTGCCCTATGGAAAGCCCCACGGAGGTGCTGGGTGACCTTTCGGGATAGTTCAGTAACTGCCTGGTCATCAGAGGAAAAGCCCGCCTCGATAGCATGGTGGTAGCGTGTCTGCCTCACGTTCAAGAGGTCCCGAGTTCGAATCTCGGTCATGATGAGTTACCTGGATAAGTTATTTTCCGGGGTTTTCCCTTATCCTAAAAGAAGAATGTCTGGAAACTCTAAGCTCCATGGACCCTGGGTCCATTTCAGCATCATTTCACCCATTCGACTCATCGTCCGACATGTTTTAAAAAGTTAAAGCACGTAAAATTAAAAAAAAAAAAAAAAAAAAAAAAAAACAGAGGGAAAAGGGAAGACTTGAGGACTGCAGGAGTGCAGAAAGAAGTACTGTTGCCATAAAAAATCACGTCCTTAATTTGTAATTATAGTAATGTAAGCGCATGTTAATATGTTATTGCTTTTCTAAAAATGTCACTTCACAGGGTTGTAACATTGGGATAACAGGCATTCTTCCGTGCATATTACTCACCCCGTATAAATGTCTGGTAAGCAGCCTAGCCCTGATCTGGCTTGAAACCGAAGGTATGATATTCAGATCTTCAGTGTCCACTCATGATGGTGATAACAAACGTTGGTAATAAAGTAAAAGCAGTTGAAAACCAAAACAAATAATTAGGAGTTGTCCAACAGAGGTGTTTCCAGTAAATGTCGCACAGCCCCGCATACAGGCCATACTTGTGCTTCCACATGACACATGTGAGGAACAGATGAACGGGAAACCCAAAGGGTGACGATGCATGTCACTGAATATTCCGCATGGCACAAATACTGACACCGACTACGAGGATGGTCTGAAAATTTTCTGAACTCAGCTAACAAATTTCGTTGTTCATTTGTTGACAGTTACTAAACAACGCTTCAACCACTTTTGATGCTCAGTTCTTATGTAACACTCGCTTGAGTGAGTTAATGTGGACAATGGACAATATCTAGTATCGAGCTGTCATTAAATATTTGTTTTTGAAAGGCCAAAACGCCTGTTCAAATCAAAGATGACTTGGATTCTATGTATGGGGACTCTGCAGCATCATTTACCACAGTGAAATTGGGGGCAACTGAATTTAAACGTGGCCGTAAGAGCTTGGGAGACAATGAAAGTTCGGGAAGTCCAAAACTGCAACTACCAACGAAAGCATCGCCAAACTTCAACAAATGGTGCTAGATGACCGCCGAATTAAAGTTAGAGAGATAGCAGAGGTTATGAACATGTCAAAGGAACGTGTTTGTGCCATATTAAATCAACATTTGGACATGAGAAAGCTGTCAGCGCGTTAGGTGGCGCGTTTGCTCACGTTAGACTGAAAACGTGTTTGAATGAACATTTCCAATGCTCTGTTGTCGCAGTTTAGGCGCAATAGATCAATTTTAACGCCATTACTTACTGTAGATGAAATTTGGAAGCACCATTATACGCCTGAAAGAAAAATACAGTCCAAGCAGCAGACTACAAAAGGGGGAACCGGCTCCAAAAAAGCAAGAGCTATTTTTTTCGGCTGGGAAGGTGATGGCGACTGTGTTTTGGATATTCATGCAGTATTTTTAAACGATAATCTTCAAAAAGAAGAAAACATTACAGGAGCATACTACTTGTCATTGCTTGACAAGCTGAAGACAGAACTTGCGGAAATACGGCCACATTTGCAGAAGAAGGAATTCCTGTTTCACCAAGACAACGCACCGTCTCACTCCTCAGCGGTTACAGTGGCGAAAACCACGAATTATGGTTTGAACTCCTTGACCATCCGTCTTACTCACTAGATATAGCCCCAAGCGACTTATTTTTGTCCCCTCATTTGAAAATTGTGCTAAGCGGACAGAGATTTTCGTCAAATGAAGAGGCAATCAACTTGCTGAACAATTATTTCTTGCACCTTGTAACGCTCATAGCCTCCACCCGTGTATGGATCTAAATTGTGCAGCTGACATTATTAGCATATACTCACTGATGTCTGAAATACAGCAGCACTAAGAACGTTAGTAATAAATAAAATAGTTGAAAACCAAAATAAAAAATAGGAGTCTGCAGTTGTCCAACGGAGGTGTTTCTAATAGCTGGAACACAGCATCCCATATAGGCCATAGTTGTGCTTCCACATGAACCCTTAGAGGAACAGATGAACGGGAATCCCAAAGGTCGACGATGTGTACTATGTCCAACAAGAGGGTAAAAAACCGTAAACAAAACACAGGTTTGTATCACTCCGCTTCCACGTACGTTCGGAATGCCAGTACTGTTACAGATTCGTTAAGCATAGTATTAATATGTACGTATTAATAATATGAATATGCATTTTCAACACAAAAGACACGCATCTATTCAAGCCAATCTCTTACCGCTTCGTTAAGTATAATATTAATATAAATTTTCGACACTAAAAGCATATGTTTCGAGCTAAGTATCACGAAGCACGCTATTACTATCCATGAAAATTATCTGCTACTTACGTCAATTGCATTCCTCTAATCTGAGCTGGAAATCAGTTCGATATCCTTCAGATCCGACGTCTTTGTGTCGGTCGATCCATCATCACCTAAATGTATCACGTATTTTTCCACGATGGTGTCAATAATTCCCTCCAAGTACCAGAGGTTTTGTTCCTCGCGAATCACTTGTTGGACACACACACTCCAGTTATCAGGTTTTACAACATGGAATGCTGAGTCTACTAGCGTCAGCACATCTTGCAGTTTGCAGATCGTGATATTTCTGGTGACGTAACCCTTCACCTGACTCCACACTATCTCTGTGGGGTTCAAGTAACATTGATGAGGTGGCAGTCTGAGTACAGTATCTCTTCACCACTTCGTAAAGGCTTTCCGCACGCATGTTTAACAGTACTCACCAGTTCCGCCATGATTCACAACTGGATACGCCTCTCAGCTTCAATATGTACGTGCAACATGGTGTACTTTAATTACAAAGTAACTAAAGTGTCAATTAGTATATGTTTTTGTAGTTTAAACATGCGTAGTACGTACTTGTTGTGCGCTTTAGCAAAACGAACTCAGACCTCACACCTTAGAATCAGTACTTTTTCAAAGGACTATTTACACAGCGGAAGCATCATGGAAATTGTGAAGGAGGTGCGCTACGATCAACAGTCACGTAGTTTTGTTTTACATCTACTTTAGTCTCCCTCTGCAAGCAGTATATGTCAAGAATTTTATCAGCATGGCACCAATTCTGACGCCGACTACTCCTGCCTTAGCAACTGCAGCTTAGGAGTCCCTTGGAAAGAACAAACAGTTTCTAGGAGAAAGGGATCTCAGCATTATCAGGAAACCTGGAGAGAAATCTTTCTCATCTTTCTACCGCAACATAACAAAAGCCGTCGTCTGATCTGCAATCCTAAAACGCGTGACTGAAACAGTAAGAAATCATAGAGAAGACAGTTGAATGGGAACCACCTCTGCTTTCATTTACCCACTTGAGGGAAACACCGAAATAATGGTATTTATGTAATCCTGAGGGTATTAGATTCAGCATCTGTTGGATGTGAGTCTTACAAGCTACCTCCTAGCTATCCTTTACAAAATAATAGTTTAGTTTTCATATTTTAAAACCAATATTGCAATTCTTAAAAGATATTTCTGTAAAAACTGAAATAAAATATTGTATAAAATATATCTTAATCTAACTTACTACAGGGCATTAAACATACCTTTACAAGAGCTCTGAATAGGAAAGGTCACTCCTTTTTACTCACAATAGTGTCACTCCTTGTCTTCAGACGAGAATGCTATGTATAATTCTGGCCTTAGTGTTGACAGAACAAGGGAATATAAATTCAATAGGGTGCGTTTCAGTTGCCAACAATTACTATCATCGTATTATGTCAACAAAAGCATTTCATTTTAACAGAAAGTCGTTTTCATTCCAGTTACGTTAACGTAATCGGTATTTGCGAAGGTTAAATGAGCGACAAATATAGAGAATTCTGTGTTAATTGAAAGTACTTCATGGGCTGTTTACCTTACTTTCTAAACGGACTGGCATTTCTCGGAAGTGTTTGATTATAATCCATTTAGTAAAAGTTTTGCAGTATTCTTCATTTAATTAATTTGAGTGCCCTATGTTAGGTATTGTAAATGCCAGCTATTATATGCTCTGTGTTACTTGGTTCATTTGCAAAGGATTTTAATTTAGGTAATGTAAAAGAATCATGAAGGTTATAAGGGAAACCCATTATGTGTTCTAATCTTTTTATTTATTGTAAGCAGAACTATTGTATACCGCAGAAAATGACATATGGAGATTTCATTGAGAATAAACCTTTGAGTGTGAGAACAATTTATCTCTTTTTATAAAACTGCGTGGTTGTTTCCTAATTACTTAATGTCCTCCAACATAGGCCATCGGACAATGAATGAAATAGGCGAAAATGTAGTCAAAAGAGCACACGATCCAATGAGTTTACAGATACCCAACATTCATATTTCAAGATAAGCAAAAATCCCAGATAACTCACTCTAACCGAGTCTCGAAATCGAGACCTGTTGAATGTGTGGCAGAGAGGCTACACGCACACCACAAAGGCGAGCTCTGTATGCATGTGTATGTATATATGTGCAAGAATAGCTTAAAAATTTAGCGTTGTTTATATACGAAACCTGACATTTAAACTGTCTTCTAGGCATACAGCACGAAGGTATTCAGGAAAATATTTCACTTAAACTGTCATATATATGAGAGATGCTTGTTTATTACTATACATATGCATTTGTCTACTACTAAGACATCTAACTACGCCGGTCAAAGCTGTCCATCACTATAAAAGTACAGATAAGGGTACAGTTTAAACCTCTGTGTATCTGAAGATCTGTGAGAGGTAAGGTGGTATAGTAAAGAGATGAGATTCAGAAAGTTACCTATCATTATTGAAGCTCCATATGGGAATAAACGCTATATAAGACACTTATTAGACCAATTGTGACTTACGCAGCGCCGGGCTGGAGGTACGCATATAAACACTCCAAAACAAAATACTCTGAATAATTTGCAGAGTACCGATTATCACGTCATCATAAGAACTACACAATGACTTACACATGCACACAATAGAACAATTTATTAAAAAGCTAGCATACGTCATGTAAAGTAAATTACTCGCACACCATTGTTTGAAACCTACCTTGAGGGTAGAAGACAGTATACTGTAGTTAATAATGAATTAAATGGTCATAATATTAATTCCAATATTGAAATTGTGAGCTGTGGGGTTCCACAGGGTTCTATCCTGGGACCACTGCTTTTTATAGTATATATTAATGACCTTCCACTTAATATTCCCCATGCAGAAACTATTCTATATGCTGATGACACTAATATAATAATCAGAGGCTGCAATAATTCTGAATTGCAACATTATGCTAATACTGTGATTACAAATATGATGCATTGGCTAACTAATAATAAATTACTACTTAATATTGAAAAGACACAAAGTATGCATATTTCACTATCAAATAGAAATCAAGCTAATATAGCTTCTGTAATCACTTTTGGCAATGAGGTAATACAATATACCAATGAAACAAAATTTTGGGGGGTAATTATTGACAATTTTTTTAAGCTGGAAGCCGCATATTCAGTATATTACTGCAAAAATTAATAAAGCCCACTACATAATATCAGTGCTAAGGAAAATTTGTAATTCATAAACATTAAAGCTGATTTACTATTCATATGTGCAGTCTTATCTTGCATATGGTATCTTTATCTGGGAATCAGCTACCGAAATAAAATATTTATTTGTAACACAAAATAAAATAATAAGAAGAATGTTTAATCTAAGTAAAGGGATCCATTGTATGAAATATTTTAAGGAAAATAATATACTAACTCTGTCATGTTTGTATATCTTAGAAACCGTATGCTTTATAAACAACAACATACAATATTTTCAAACAAATAACACTATTCATGAACATTATACTGGGAATAATACTAAATTACGTATACTGGGATCAGGATCAAATAAAAAACTTAACTCAGTACTTCATAAAGGGGTTCACATGTACAACTTAATCTTAAAGAAAATCAAAAACAATGATAAGAAAAGATTCAGAAGAGATGTGAAATCATTTTTAATAAATCAGGGCTTCTATAGTACTCAAGAGTTCTTTGAATATTTTAGACACCAGATTAAGTAGAGTAAATGATTACATGAGAATAATTTTATGATACTAATGGTTGACAATTCATGTAAGTTTTATGTGTTTGTTGACATTGATACAATTTAATCTGATTATTGCGTGCATAATTAATTCATTATTTTCTGAATTTCTATTTTGTATTGTTTGTACTGTATCTTGAAAAAGCAAATATTTCTGTACAGAAATTAAATGCCAAATAAATATGTAACAATCACCTCCATAACGCATTAATATCCACCCTCGGCCAGTACGAAACAACGATTGACCGACACAAATGACCTTTGTCACTGTTTGACAGAAACCTAACCAACCCAAACAACGAGATTTCAAACTTCCTAGATAACCTGATTCACTGGTACTTAATGTTACAGACTCTTCACGTGTGGGACCTCCAAGACACAGCTACTCTAGAAGACCTTGAACTACACAGCCAAAGCGGACCCGAGGGGTGAAAGGGTCCCCTGAAGTCTCACACTGCCTGTAGTTGCACCGTCTTTGCCGAGAATGCTACTGCGCAGAAGTGTGGACGCTAAGATGTCCTAGTGCAAATATGGACAGGAGCTACAACAACGGACACGGCTCCCATTGAGGGGACCACGCTCCCACCACCTAACCACTCAACTCCCTGCGTGATAGAACCATGTAAATAGTAGAAAACGCACGTAACTTAACGCACACTACTGCACGCATTACCCTATGTATGAACACCTTAACTGCCCCTTGGTGTACTTAGGACTCGCTCATGGTTACAGCCCAGGATATTATCCTTTGACGCGCTCACATGCAATGTATGCCAGCATCATACTGTAACGGTCCTGGTAGGAATCAAACCTCCACCGGCTAGATTACGACATTTGATAAAAAGTGTTGAAAGTAGTTCAAGCCTGGAATTCAGACCAATAGGATGCTTACGTTTGAAGAATAAAGTATTTAAGCTGGCCATTGTAGGTCAACGAGACGCTTCGCCGAATGAACATGGCAGGAAAGAAAAAGAAGAAGACTACCAACGCAGCTGAGCCTGTCAAAGCAACGGAAGAAGACGACGCAGCCCCTGCTTTGCCTCCAGCCCCACCGCCGGGCTCACCGCAATGTCTAGAAGCTCCCTAGCGATCCCCGCCGCTACCATCGCCGATCACAGGTACTGCTGAAGCAGAAACTGTGCCGCTGACCATACATGGCCAGCCTAAAGAAGACTCGCCGCCAAATGCACCGAAGTTGTCGCTGCCTCCCCGAGCCGCCACACTGCCTACATACAGCGCAGTCATTCGGGGAGTGCACAGGAATTTCACTGATACCTTTATTCTACAGGCAGCTCGACACCGATGGCCTTCTCTAAGGAGAGCCACGCGTATCAACACCTTCAGGGGACCCTCACCTCCAGTTCGCCTAGAGTTCGCAGAAGAGAGCAACTAACAGGCCGCGCTGAAAGATGGACTCCCAGTCTTCGGCAAGGTACTCCAGATTGAGGCCAGCCTGGGTAGCCACCCCGTCCCCTGCCACTGCTGCTGCTAGTATGGGCACACCGCCGATTCCTGCGCCAACAACCCGCGCTTTCACTACTGTGGCGCTGCATGCCTCACCGCAGCCTGCACCGGACATGTTCTGACGTGTCGCCCGCTGTACTGTGCCACCTGCAACCAGGCAGGGCACTACACCGGACAAGCGGCTTTCCCGAGAAGCTCGAGTACTCGCCGCACACAGCAGCAGCCAAACCAACCTTACCTCACACATCAATATCCTCACCAATCACGTCCCCCATGCCAATACCCTAGCAGTCACACGCAAACCCGCCATACACAACAATATCTCACCTACGCCAAAGCCCTTATACATCAGCCAGACTCACAGCAACTCCAACATATTAAAACGTCACACGCCACTACAGAGAAAGCCACACTACTCCAGAACTTCAGCACCACACTCCAGGACATGCAGACAGCAATCACGGGGCTGACTGCGCAGGTTGCAACTTGGGAGACAACCCTACTTCGCACTTTGGACGAGGTAAAGGAGGCCACCCAGGCATCACAGCGCGGCACCCGTGAGACTGATGGCAGTTCCGAAACCCTGGACTACTGCAAGGCCAAGTTGGAGAAAATAGTAGGCTATATCAACGATACACGCCTCTTCACGGCAGCTAACCTTGAGGGAGCTCTCAAGATGCATCAGAACTCCATCACACACAACATCAGAGACCTCGCAATGGCAATAGCACCCATGCAAGGGGCCCCGCCACCCCGCAGAAACAACCGCACCCGAGGGACGCCACCACCGGATCTGCTACGCCGATACCCTCCGAAAGATACAGGTCCTCACGAGACCTACATCGATCACCACGGAGCAATGTAGGAAGAACGCCACCTCTTGAAAGGAACGGTGGCCTAGCGGTCAAGACGTCTATCCCCCAACACTCCATGCGGTTCGCCGTAGCCATCAATACTACTTCTGAATCTAAGTGCCACGAGCGGAACCAGCCAACTACACCAGGGCTACTGCCCTAGACAGAGGAAGGTCTTTTTAGTGGGTATTCCGCTCCGGTGGCTTCACCGGAGCGGCGAATCCTATGTCACCCGCCCAATGGGCCGATGTGGGTAAATCCATTTTTTCCTTCCACAAAATTAAAAAAAAAAGTCAACGAGACAGTTGGCAGTTGGGGCAGTTGTTACGCAGATGATAGGGAGTCTATAGTAGGCTACTTAGTGTCCATGGTCAAGCTCTCATTCAAGCCATTATGCACGTCATCGCAAGGGTTGGATCAGTACCTCCGTGCCTACTATGAATTTCAAGGTAAGTTTGGATGTACCCCATTAGGCCAAGGCTGCCCAGGAACGTTGTGTAATCATACAATTAAAAAACCTGGCGCGCATAGTAATTTGGGATTAATAAACCTTGCCGCTCAGATGGCTGTTCCGTTTCCTACATTCTCTGAGTAGCATACCTCTGAAGGTACACCTCTTAGTATCGAATTCCTTTCCGGGGTTCGCTACAATATATTACGGGACTAACCGAGATGCTAATGACTAACCCACGCACTAACATATTAACTCTCCCAGGATGTTATGAGGCGATGTAGCGCACGGTTTTGCCTGCTGGACAGCGGGTGTGGGGCCGCCCTTTTCATAAACAAAAGCTACCCATCACACATTGAGATATCTCGTAACATATATTTCTCCGTGAATTACAAACGTAGTTTTACTATACCATTTACTAAATACGACGCATGTTTTTTTAGTCAGTACCGTTTTGCAATTAAACAAAGACGTATCCAATAAATTTATTTTTACATGAAAGCCTGTACCTTAATCTACTTTTCTACATAATTTCCGTGAATATTGAGGCACTTGTCATAACGTGGCGCCAGTTTTTGAATACCCTCCTCATAAAATTCTGCCGCCTGAAGTGTTAACCACTGTACCACAACTGTTTTGACTTCGTTATCGTCTTGAAGACGCTGACCGCCCAGATGTTTCTTCAAGTGCAGGAACAAATGTTAGTCACTGGGCGCCAGATCAGGGCTGTATGGAGGATGATCTAGAGTTTCCCATTGAAAAGATTTGATGAGATCTTTGGTCCGATTAGCCACATGTGAACGGGCAGTGTCATGCAGCAAAACGATACCCTTACTCAACTTGCCACGTCTTTCGTTCTGGATTGCATGGCGCAGATTGTTCAATGTCTTACAATAAAACGCTGCATTGTCTCATTACGAGGCAGAAATTCCACTAGCAGTACTGCTTTTCTGTCCCAAAAAACTGTGCACATGATTTTCCGGGCAGAAATTGTTTGCTTAAACTTCACTTTTGTGGGTGATGATGAATGTCACCATTCCATGGATTGTTGTTTCGATTCTGGTGTGACGTGGGCCAGCCATGTTTCGTCACCAGTAACAATTTGGTCTACAAAATCTTCACCTTCATTGTGGTACCGCTCAAGGAAAGTCAATGCACTGCCTAAACGTTGGGTTTTGTGCAAATCCGTAAACTTTTTCGGAACACAACGTGAACACAATTTCCGGTAATTCAAGTTCTCTGTCAGAGTTTTCTCTCACCTTTTCGTCCACTTTCTGCAACAAATCTTCAGTAACGACCGAAGGACGCCCATTCCGTTCTTCATCATGTACATTTGTGCGGCCATCTTTAAATGCTCGCACTCATTTCCTTACCATTCCATCACCATCTGTCCGTAAACTTCACAGATCTCACGATGAATATCGATCGGTTTTAGGCCTTTAGCACTAAGAAATCGTATAACAGCCCGTACTTCACAATCGGCGGAAATCGATTGTCGGAGGTATCTTAAACACTCAGTAACCAACGTATGCAATGAAGAATCAGACTGTAATGGCGCCAGTGCGTAGACAAGAGATGTAGGTAACCAGCGCGCATGCGCGGAAAGCCTACCGTAGCGCGGCGGCGGCGGAATCGCAAAACGGTACTGATTTTAAAAACATGCCTCGTATAGTTATTGTTTCACAAATAGATGTTGGCGATACTGTCTGAGGAGAAAATACCGAATAAAGTAAATTTACTTTGGATAGATGCAGACAGACTGCAAAATTCAATGCCATAGAGGAATTTGGGCCACGGATCTCCAGGTCTCCGTCCGGTTGCTTTTCACCATTGGGCTAGCATGATGACATGCCAGAATGACAATAAATTCTCCTACCTACCTGTATTTTGCCAGTAAACCACTAAGGCTTCACATATATGGGGTCTTTGAACACGAGAGTCCTCTCTTTGAACTTAAATAAAATACGAGCTCTAAATAATAGAGATGTACTTCTTTTTTATTTTGGAACACAATGTAATTACGTGTGGTATAGAACATCTGTTAAGTGAGCGCCGCTAGTTCGTGGGGCCGCGCGTATACGGATCAGCCCATTGTCAATGACACAAGATCTTTGAAGCTAAAAAGGATGGTGACGCAGGGTAGAGTAATGAGATACTCTCAGGGTATGTGTGGATATGTATGGGAGTAAGGATGGTTCTAATGACACTGGAGTGCAAGTTTCAAATTGGTTTAATGATTGCTTCTTTGTATCATCACATCAATCGCGAAGTTGCCAACCAAAGTTTACCAACAGATCACTGTTCAAAGTTGCCATATGTAGACTGCTTAGAGTTTGTGAGGTTTAACTTGGCGTATTCTCCACTGTCCGTGTCTAAGACAGAATGCTGTCCTTGTCTAGCACACGTGGGCGGAACAGCAACACTGCTTTGTCGTGATTCGTGGAATGTAGACGGTCCCAACCGCCATTCCGTTGTGTGTTGTTTGAAGGGTGTCAGTGACCTATAAACTATAGAACTGTGAATTTATTGTTTTGTGGATTTACACGTTACACAAAATGTTTTCAGTGTTGCAACATATGGATATAATGTTGAATTATTTTCTTGTAGTTTTGGTTGTGTTTGTGTTGTTTCAAGTTGGATCTCGACGGAAAGTTCTAAAATCAGATTCTAGGGAAATTGTAGTCAAAGTTCACAGTTTCTTCAGTGATGAATGTGAAGCTTTAAAATGTGGAAAGCCAACTATTTCAGTGACGAGTATCGTTGAGAGAACTGCTGCTGCTACAGGTATTTCTTCTCGTTCGGTCCAACGAATTTTAAGAGAACACAAAAATGCACAAGCTAGCGGCGGTGGACTGCAAACACCAGGCAAGAAGCGCCCTAATAGAAGACCGCGAAAAACAGAAATTCATTCATTTACAGTTGCTGCTATTAAGCGAACAATCTATTCACTGTATCGTACGGACTTTCTGCCTAGTTTGCTGGATATATGTGAGGCTTTAAGAGCTAAAGACTTATTTAAAGGGAGCATGTGGTCCTTAAGAAAAATTCTTAAAAAGCTTAATTTCACTTACAGTAAAACTTCGCAAGGAAGACGCTTTCTAATGGAACGAATGGATATTGTTTCTAAAAGATTTAAATTTTTAAGACGAATGAAAGAACTCAGAGCTACAGGTAGGCCTATAGTGTACCTTGACGAAACGTGGGGAAATATAAACCATAGGAGAAATAAGGTGTGGAAGTGCATCGCCGATGAAAATGAAAGTGATTTCCCTCTTAAAACACCAATCGGCAAAGCACAGCGATTTATAGTTGTACATGCTGGATGTTCTACAGGATTTATTCTTAATGCCTTGCTAACTTTTAAGTCAAATTCAACCAAAGACTACCATGAAGAAATGGATAGTAACATTTTCAAGGGTTGGTTTGTTAATAAATTACTACCTAACATCAAGTCTAATAGTGTCATCATTATGGACAATGCCTCTTATCATTCCATAGAAATTAATAAAGCACCCACGTCATCTTCACTCACATCCCATATGCAGGAATGCCTTCATTATAAGAATATTGAGTTTGATCCACGAGCAACAAAACCAGTGCTATACGAATTAATTTAACTGAAAAAGATAATTTCAAAGTGTATGAAATAGACAGTCTCGCAGAGGTACACTGTTATACCGTAGTAAGATTGCCACCTTATTGCGATTTTAATGCTATAGAACTTATTTGGGCGCAAGTGAAGAATGCTGTTGCCAAACATAATATTTCATTTAAAAGTGTCGATGTAAGAGCCTTGTTTCATAGCGCGATTACAAAAGTTACCCCAGAAAACTGGAAAAGGGCGTGTGAGCATGTACAAACACTGAACAGTTTTACTGGGAGAAAGGCGGTCTGATAGATGAAATTACAGACAGGTTAGTTATAAATTTAGAAGACTCGGACTCGGAAGAAGAAAACGAGGATTCATTTGAAATTTCTGACTGTGAATCGGGAGATGAGCAACAATCTGACCAAGAGGAGAGGGGGCGCATGCTTGGCTGGGGTATCTGCTTTGCCTGTCATAGAGTCAGGCGATGAGTATTCCTTTCTCTTTCTAAAAGGCACACAACTAGTTAAACCTCACAGACTATAGTACGTGATAACACTTAATTCGTTACTCACGTATGAACCGACAGATTTTCTCTCCGGTTCTGGTCTGCCTTCGACCAAGTCATGCCATTATTAAGGGTTCCAACAATTCTTTTGAAACGGAGTCAAGTGTTACCCATTTAGGATTCTTGCTAAGAAAATCTCTTTCTCTCGTGTCTTTTGTTACACAACTCAACCAACTGCACCTGTTCGTGTGGTAACAAACATACAAGACTCCTTTGAAATCCATTACGATTTTTTATTCATTGCATCCCATAAGTTCGGTATCAACTTAGTTCCAACTACACGAATAAGGCGTGTGATTTTATTAATAAGATCATTTACTATTCTTGTCTTGTTGGCATAAACACGAAATTTAAACTTAGCCCCACAAGAACTAATCCATGGTGTTAAATTATATGATCTCGGGGACCAGTTAACATCACCTTCACAGGAAATGATGAAACCTCAACTTCTCCTTCAAAAGATCGATTGTTTCGAGAGCAGTATGACCTATGGCACCATCTTGCAGGTGGCAGATGCTTTTGAGATGCACAGCATCCAATTGAGGCCAAAATTAGGCCCTTTTTTATTTACGTCCGCCCCAACGTTAAGTTATATCGGACGGTGAATGAATTGGGTGAAATGATAAGAGCCCAGTATCACGCAATACACGGAAAGTTTGGTGAACAGATGATACATTTTGATAATAAATTTGCACAATTTCTATATGTTCACAATTTACGTCCTCCAACGTTAAGTTATATCGGAACCTTGGGAAAAACCTTATCCAGGTAACTCACCCTGACCGAGTTTCGAACTCGGGACCTCTTGAACGTGAGGCAGATATGCTACCATCCACGCTACCTAGCCGGGCGAATGCTGTGACGTTCGATTGCTATTTGTCAATAACAATTGTAACCACATGAAAAAAAATGACTGTTGTAACTGAATAACGACAGATATGACATGCTAGAGATAGGACACACTTTACAATGAGATGCGTACCTTTTGTGTCGAGTTACTATGTTTAGGTCCTTGACTTTAGTGTCAAACTACTATTAGGTTAATTGCTCTTGTTAAAGTTATGTTTTTGTTTTTCTGTGCTATGTACGCTGTAACAATAGGAAAGAAAACAAAACTGGATCAATAGCTCATCGCGAATTTATTCTAATGGTAGTGTATTGAGATCAGGAATGGAATTGCCTCAGATCAATAGGAGAGTAGGAGATAGGGAATCTTATCCATGAAAGTTGAACGAGGAGAGGATACAGAGTTAAAGAGGTCAATTTGTACGTTTAATTTCGTTTGGCTATTCTGGTAGGCGAATCTGAAAGTCCGCTCCTGTGTATCAATATTGCTGACGTATCAGAGCATGTTTGGCAGCGGGGCGCGCTCTGTAGCTATTTATTTATGCCCTGATGAAGAACGGAACTTGGCATCGGTTGGTGCATCAGCGATTTTAAAAACGGGGCAGTCCAACCGGAACAAGAACTCCACCCAGTAATTCATCTGGTTTCGCTTTTTTTTTTTTTGTCATTCGTTTCATATTCGCTGCAACGCGACGCAGAACTGCAGGGAAGCGACTAACGACTTCCTTCTAGCCTTCCGCTCGAATGTTCCATACTTTCTACCGTACTACCTGCTGAGTGAGTCTGGCAAACTTCTTGGAAAACATTTCTCAATATTGTTCCACTACTGCTGCAAGCTCGGATATAACAGTACATCTGTAAACCAACACTAAATGGACAATTTACCAAAAGAGGAACTATTAGTTATTTGTATACTACTTTCAAGTACAACTTGCTATATCATTCGACATGCACCCTTTCATACAATCATAAAATATTCTTCCAGAAATGAGGTTCGATTCGGAAAACATCGGGAGCATTCACTGACGCTGCGTTCACTATACACAGTGTTCATCTTTATCTGTGATTTACCGCGCAAAATTTGACGTCATCAATAGCATCGCTTATGGAGCGAGTTTATATACGATTCCCCTAGCAGCTTGAGATCACATTTGATGTGCTGCCAGCAGGTTAAAGGCCTCCCTTTATTGGCAGATTCTTCTTCTTCTTCTTCTTCTTCTTCTTCTTCTTCTTCTTCTTCTTCTTCACTCCATGGTTTGGGCATATCGCCCGTTCTGCCTTCACAGATCTCTCCAGCGTTTCCGGGGTCATCCCCTGTCACTTCTTTCTTTTGGATTATAGTTTAGTACTGCATTTGGTTATCTTCCATCCCCCATTCTTAATATATGTTCATGCCATTGTTGCCTTCGTTCTGATAATTTGTCATTGACTGTTTCGATTTTTAATTCCTTTGTCATATCCCCATTTATTATTTTGTCCAATATTGTACCACCTTTAACACTTCTTAAAAATTTTATTTCTGCATTCTGTATATTATTTAAATCCTTTTGTGTTGGCATCCAGGTTTCGCTTCCATATAGTAAAGTTGGAATAGCCATTATCTTATACATTTTCATTTTTGTATACTTTCTCATTTTGTTTTTAAAAGTTCTTTGGGTTGTCCCACTATTGCTCGGAATTTATTTACTTTTTCTTGTATATCAGCACTGTTTCTAGAACGTATGTTACATCCTAAATATTTAAAACCCGATATTTGTTCTAAAATCTTATTTCCTAAAGCAATTTTTGATCTTACAGCATAATTTCCTTTAAAAGCCATAATTTTTGTTTTTCTTCTGATATTTTAAAATTATAATTTTGTACAGATGTATTATTTTATCTTAATAAGAAACCTGCGTGGTAGGGATGAGTAGCAACTGTGGTGGGGTTAGTGCACCTATCGCCACAGTGCGTCACACGCGTAAGATGAGAGAGGGAGGGCGGTGCATAAGGTGTCTAAAAACAAATTTCAATATCGAAGCCAGTTTTGCAGCTCTTATAAACTAAGTTGTAATTCTTACTATGATAGTAATCTCCATGCTTTTGTTGGATCTTAAATAGTACATAGGCATTTGGAACAAAACCCTGTTCTTCTCCAGCAGGCATGATAAACAACTGTCGGCCTTTCAATATCGCTGCAGAGTCCCTGTAACATATTTAACTTCAGGCGTATAGTCCAGTATGTGCTGTATTTATAAAAGTTTCATCCATATAAACTATATAAACTTCACTATCTCCGAATATTTCGTAAATATCTAAGCCTGTTTGCACGTATGATGCGATGTTCGATTAAAATTTGTCTGTCACGCTTAGTTTTTTTTTTTTTTTTTTTTTTTTTTTTTTTTTTTTTTTTTTTTTTTTTTTTAAGCTAGCTTCAAAAGAACTCTTCTTAATGTTCAGACAGTGCCTTGGAAGTCAGTAGAAATTTTAATCTTCATAAACACTTCCTTCAAAGTTGGTATTTGTTTTTCTATGCTTTAAAAATTATTCATAGTTCGCCTAACTACTTCTGAATTAAAGCATCCAAATTAGGTTTTGTGCATGTTCTTAATCTTTGTTTACTGGGCATAGAGAAGGACGTTGTTGCACTAGCACCAATGGCTTTTCTTTCATTAATAACTCACCTAAACTGCTTTCAGACACAACTGTTGCCTCAGATACCCTTCCCCAGATTTCTATATCTGACCCAGACCATTGTTCCTATTTTATAAATCTATGGATATTGGTTATTACTTTTCGTGTTTTTAAATGTAGCACTTTATTTCCTAATGTGCTGCTGGGAGGCGTCATTTCTAAATGCTCTCTTGGAACCAGGAGACACGCACATTTTGAAACAAGCTGTAATGTTACCGAGTAGCTCTGCACGTGTTTAGTTGTTCTCAACTGGTACGCAACTGACCTGCCCTCCCCTCCAGTTGCAACCGTTCTGAGGTGGACTCGTCCAGATACCACTGCGCATCGCTCTGCACTTTTCAAGATAAATAATACATCTGTACTATATTTATATAGAATATATATTGATTTTTGCAGTTGATTTTCTTTCTGATGAATCAATATTTGGTCATCCGCAAATAGCAGGGTATTAATATAAAGGTTTTCTTTTATTTTGTTCTTTTTTTTTCTTTTATTACCTATCGGGAGTAAATATATTATTAGAGGTGTGGGTCCTACCCGCGTAATACAAAGGTCCGTAATTTCGCCTGGTGCGTAGATACGATAACTGCTGTAGTTTGTTTTAATGAATGTGAACACTAATAAATGGCAGATAAACACAAACAATATCTTGGTGTTTCCCTGTGAAAATATATAACATAATACAATTTAATAAATGAATCAAAATCAATAATAGTATTAGTTTCAAAACAGTATAGTAAAGAAACTGATTTGTTTTTCCTTTCAACAGTGCACCTCATATCGAATGGTAAATAAGTAAAAATGTGTAGTGTTTTACGCCCGCTTTTACTACATACGGCACCGCAGGCGATGACACTGATTATACATGAGATGAAGATGGAGCACCGGTGGAATGATATGGCGGGGGAAACCGGAGATCCCGGAGAAAACTCGCCCCAGCGCCGTGTTGTCCACGACAAATATCGCTTTGCGGTCGCCTGGGATCGAACCCGGGCCGCCTTGGTGAGATCCAAGCGGTCTAACCACTGAGCCACGGCACTGCCGTAAATAAGTAAATGAATGAAATGGCTGATATGATACTCAAATGAGTCCAGCGTCCCTAGAGCTCAGAGATACTTGACATTCGTCTTTGTAGGATAAGGGAAAATCCTGGTATCTAGGTAACTCATGCTTAGCGACATTTCAACTCGCAACCTCTTGAGTGTGAGGCACACACGCTACCTCCACCATGGAGGCGGGCAAGAAACAGGTCATTTATATTATATATTTATAATATATATTTTATTTATTGCTTCTAGATTGGGACCAGTCACTTTATAGCGTCCAGTGTCTTTCTTTTTGCAAGTAACTGATCCTGTATCTTGGTAATGTTTGATGCACCTATTGGTTTCAAAAGACAAGCATACCATTTTAATTAAGCGTTAGAATGAACAAAATTTATATCTTATACTGATAAAACATAAGACGTTTATGTTGCAAACAAAAGTATGTCGATTTGACGACACCTGGACACTTTTGACAGCATTACGTTCCGAGAGACTTATTTGAATGATGGATAGTGTTGCGTAAACTCCTCTATGCAGCGGTTTAAATTACATTTATGTCACACTAATTGTAATGCCGGTACGAAAGTAGCATTCAACCATGAAGGCGCAGTCCGCTGATTCCCTGACCTAAACTCACCGGATTTTTTTTCTTGTGGGGCTATCTAAAAATTAAAGTGTACAAGAATAGACTACGAACAATTGATGTTCTCAAGGAATCCATTTGAGCCGAAATAAGTAACATTGGCGAGGATACTCTCCGTAAAACTTCAGGCAATATGGTGAGACGAGTGCAAACATTTATAGATGCTGGTGGAGAACAGTTCCAACACTTTCTCTGGGAAGTAAATAGTGTAATTTAAGCTCCCAGTTGTTTATTATATTCTCCCAAAGTTACACATGTATCCTATTATTGGTTCAAAAGTTATGGCTTATTGAAATGGTTCAGATTTATATGGATCAAAATGTATAAAGAAAAGTATGCGTTCCGAAGTTAAACATAGCCTAGGAAAGAACAATCAAACGCGTTTGTACCGAACTTAGGCCATCTCAGTAGGCTCATTGAGAGCTAGCGGATTCTGGGAGAAGAAAACGACCGAAAGACAGCTGCATAATGAGACGATGTGCGCTAGCAAGAACGAGATCCGTAATAAACACCATCAGTCCTGAAACCGACTAAGCTTGGCTGCGCCGTCGTCAACTCGGAGGTCCCAGGAAAGCAGCACCCTCCAGGAAGGGTTACCGGCGCCAGCGAGAAGTTATTTACGAAGTGTAAACCCGCTGCCACGTACCAATAATCCACACCGCTTGTCCTTGCATCTCCGTGCTTCGGGCGCTGCGGGCCCCTAGCACTCGTGGTACAGATGTTTTTTTTATCTTGAAAAGTGCAGAGCGATGTGCAGTAGTATCTGGACGAGTCCACCTCAGAACGGTTGCAACTGGAGGGGAGGGCAGGTCAGTTGCGTACCAGCTGCGAGCAACTAAACACGTGCAGAACTACTCGGTGATATTACAGCTTGTTTCAAAATGTGCTTGTCTCCTGGTTCCAAGAGGGCATTTAGAGATGACGCCTCCTAGCAGCACATAAGGAAATAAAGTGCTACATTTAAAAGCACGAGAAGTAATAACCAATATCCATAGATTTATAAAAAAGGAACAATGGTCTGGGTGAGCTATAAAATTCTGAGGAATGATATCTGAGCAAACAGTTGTGTCTGAAAGCAGTTTTGGAGAGTTATTAAGGAAAGAAAACCATTGGTGCTAGTGCAAGGACGTCCTTCTCTTTGCCCAGTAAACAAAGATTAAGAACAGGCACAACATCTAATTTGGATGTTTTAATTCAGAAGTAGTTAGGCGAACTATGAATAATTTTTAAAGCACAGAAAAACAAAGACCAACTTTGAAGAAAATGCTTATGAAGCTAAAAATTCTACTGACTTCCAAGGCAGTGTCTAAACATTAAGAAGAGTTCTTTTGAAGCTAGGATTATTTGAGAAAAAAAGACACTAATCGTGACAGACAAAATTTTAATCGAACATCGCACCACACGTGCAAAACGGCTTAAGTATTTACGAAATATTCGGAGATATCGAAGTGAAGTTTATATAGTTTGTGTGGATAAAGCATATAAATACAGCACATACTGAAGTGAAATACGTTACAGGGACCCTGTAGCGTTATTGAAACACCTACAGTTGTTTATCATGCCTGCTGGAGGAGAACAGGGTTTTGTTCCAAATGCCTATGTACTATTTAAGATCCAACAAAAGCGTGGAGATTACTACCATAGTAAGAATTACAAAATAGTTTATAAGAGCTGCAAAACTGGCTTCGTGAATGAAATTTGTTTTTAGACACCTTATGCACCACCCTCTTCTCTCGTAATCTTACGCGTGGGACACATTGTGGCGATAGGTGCACTATCCCAACCACAGTTGCTACTCATCCCTACCGCGCAGGATTCCTGTCAAGATAAAATAATACATCTATACTTCTGACGTTACTAGAGGAACCTCAGGTTGAAATTTCTTGCCCCTCTCTTATTGGGAGTTGTACGGATTGGGTTTGACTCGAGGGGGCAGTGGTTCCTGATACCCGTGGGAGATCGGGTACGTCTTCAGACGGGGTTGAAGTAAGCCATCCATATTCCCGCGTACTAGCCAGCACACCTAGTAGAAAGTGTGCTAGATCTCCAGGTGAACCCACAGAGGTAATATCGGTAGCCTTCACATTTTGGAATTGGCACGCGTAAGTGGCGTATCCACTTCCATCCCATCTTGAGTCCACAGGACCAGATAGGGAGGCTTGTTACTCGCTAGGTCTTGCCCTATGGAAAACCCCACGTAGGTGCCCAGCGGCCTTTTTGGACAGCTCGGTATCTCCCTGGTCGAAGGAGGACCGAGTCATTGGTCCTACGGGTCCAGGACTAATGTGAGTAGAAGCTCTGTCATTAACATTAACGCCCATCAATCAGTAAATATAATATAATAACTATCTCAAGTTGATTAATCCAACGAGAGTCGGAGGTAAGGACTTCTAAAATTCCAGTGGCACGCGCTACGTTAATTAGAATCATTGGAGTTTATTTGTACATCGTAACGAGAATCAGCTGATTACATACATGTATGTACTAAAATATCCTCACTAGATGCTGAAATTTTAAAAGACATTTGCTGTACATCAGGCAATATCAATGTAGTGCCTTTTTAATTTGTTTCCAAAACGTTCCTCTCGTGGGTACACATTTCCATTCCGATCCCAGAAATCAAGTCATGGTTTTCCTGTACTGCTTTCGTTAATATTCAATTGAAATGCGAGCAAGCCCATATGGTACTAGTGATATATAACGTTTTATGCACAGAAATGGACATCAAATGAGATTTCATGTTTAGTGACACAGCCGTTCGGTGCTTCATTTGATTCTGAATACCGATGAAATAATAGAGAACCTCAAGGGACCGGCTGTCCATCATACTCCTCATGAAAATTTATTGCTGCTGTTTTGAAACGAGAGAGATAGGAGCACGTTTTTCTGAGGTCGACGTGGGAATACAACTTTAACTCCCAAAACAAATCACTGTGTAATTGGCAGTTCGTATCGAAGCACACAAAGCCAAGATTTATTGCACTTATGTTTCTTTGAAGCTTACTGGATACCGAGTGTAGACTTGGTCCGAGATTGTTCGATCTTGTTAGGGCTAACATGTTTATGTATTCTTGTCATTTATTGTTTGTTTTTGCCAAAAAACAGGCTCTCAAACAGATTGTTTGGCCCAGTTTGGAAAACTTTACTGGTTTATTTACTACAAAAGCACTATTACCACAAGTTTTAGGGTTGTTAAAATTTACGACAATGTGTGTATTCTTTTCTATTTCCATAGCCCTATAAAGGAAGTGTGGTCTTAAAAATATAACTTAAAATTCAATGTGTTCCTCTCGTATGACTTTATCTACTATTTCTTCTCAAACTACTTTTACCAATGCCTATTGTTCATATTTACTTGTGACTAGCAATAAGCTTTCATTCAAAATGTACACATTATGATATAAGAATAACAACAGAAATCAGGCGGAAGCTCCTGTGCAATGACTTTAGTATTTCATTTACACTGAAACACCACGAATAAACAGAATGGAGTTTAAAAACTTAACATAAGCATGAAAATGCAAACCAATAAGAATGAACTAACTATCCTTGCACTGAAATGATAACCTTATGGTAGCTCACTTGTAACCAGAAAAGGCTGTGAACATTGAACATGTCCAGAGGTATAAAGTTTAATAGCATATATATATATATATGTACAAAAGTTAAAATAAGATACATTATATAGTAAAAAGACAATATGAACAACATTATGGAAAACAAAGCAGGGATAATTATATATGATACAAAATGAAACACTCTTTAAACCAGCTTTCACTTGGCTTATGCCAGTACGTCTCAAAGTTTTTGCAATGGATACCATTCATTGTTATTTATTAAATACATATACATTAAAAATAAACTTTCAACCTGACATCAAATATTTATTAGTAATGATTTGTCATTGGAATAGTTAGATACTACTTTTAGAGCTACAGAAGCATTATCAGGATAATTTATCATTCAGATAATCTTGTACAGAATAAAAATATTTTGAGCAAAGGTACTCTCTAACAGCTTTTTTAAAAGCACCGAAATTATCAACTATTTCTTTAAGAACATTAGCAAGTGCGTCAAATACTTTAATGGTTTCATAATACACACCTTTCTGGAAGCAAGAAAGTTTCGCACTGGGATAGTGGATATTATACTTTTGTCTAGTGTTTGTTTTGTGAATTGCATTATTTGTTGCAAATAAGGTACGATTGCATACAAATAATTTTAGGATCGAGAATATATACATGCAAGGAAGCGTTAATATCTTCAATCTTGTAAAAAGATCTTTACAGGAGCATCTGGTGTGGGTGTTAGTAGATTCTTATAACCCTCTTTTGCATAAGAAATATTTTTTTACCTTCTACTGAGTTGCCCCCAAATAATATTCCATATTCCATGATAGAGTTAAAGTTTGCATAGCATACTAATTTAAGTGTACCAATAGAACTCACATTAACCAGCTCTCGTATAACATAACAGGCAGAGGTCAGTTTAGGTAAGATATAATTTATGTGAGCTTTCCAATCTAAACATCTGTCCACTTGAAGGCCCAGAAATTTTATGCTGTCAATTTCTTCTAATAATGTATCATTAATCCCGATTTCTATTTCAGTATGTGATGTACCACAGGTTATAAATCTGACCACATTTGTTTTGTCTAGATTCACAGATAATTTGTTCGCTTTATACCAGAATGACATACAGTTCAAAGCATAATTCATTTTAATTATACACTCGTTTAAATTTGCACTGGTCACCAGGACGCTAGTGTCATCAGCGAAAAGAACTGTAAGATTATGTTTCAATACAAACGTACCGGAAACAGCACTCGAATAATAACAGGAATGCAATAATTACAGTGCATTATGGTAAATAATTTATAAATCAATGGTATCTTGGCATTGGAAAACATATATCGTCTCACACACTGGTTAAATGATGACCCAACATATTATTTGAATTAAATAAGCAGTCACTTGTTACATCTTCCCCTCGCATTCTCGAAGATCAATGTATACATTGATCTTGACAAAGAAAATACTTTAAAATTAAATACTTCACAAATAATAAAACAGTTTTTGAAAGGTTAAGTCTTCTGTTCACACACTTTTAAAAAATAATAGATTATAAAGATGGAGTCCCAGTGTAAAACGTTAGTTCCAGAGTTTAACCTCAACTGGTAAAAATTAAAAATAAAATCACTGTCACTTGACACAACCCTACTGAGTTAGTTTGATGAAACGCCCCTATTGTCATTTGTTTCTGAAGCACTACTCACTAGTTAACTGTAGATATCTCTCTTTCTTTTTCTTTCTTTTCACTTTTACTACAACTTTAACTTACACGTAACTTACAATCAACTTACACGTAAAAACACATGGTGAGGTATTTTTATAAAACATTTAATGGGGCACATTTTTCACAAAACTTGATACAACGCCTTGTTAATTTGATTTTATTTAACTAACAACACAAATATTTAGATTTACTGATTAAATCAAAGTTAAGAGTTTTCAAGATGGCGAGATAAGAGAAAAAAAGTTACATGCGGCCTTACATTTCTTAAACAATATCTACATTTCATGAAAGATTTTTTTATAAAATATTTTTAGAATTTTCACAATGAACCTTTAGAAAATTTGTACTCTACACCAGTGCCATCACTGATACCTTGGGACATAAAGTTTGTAGTTTCAGTTTTCTGAATCCTTTTGTTTTTTACGGTGAATGCCAGAAGGGACTGGGGTGTAAGATGGAGAAAATTGGGGCTCGTAGAAAGTTCCTGCATTTGAAGGACAAACTACCCAGGAAATGCATGATGAGATGACGGCTTTTATCGAAATGATTGCCCATTGTATGACACTATTGTGAGGTGGGAAAGGAATTTCAAGAACTGGTAGATTATCAATGATAGACGATGTGTGTGTGTGTGTGTGTGTGTGTGTGTGTGTGTGTGTGTGTGTGTGTGTGGTATTTAACGCCCGCTTTTACTACATACGATACCGCAGGCGGTGACACTGATGATGCATGAGATAAAGATGGAGCACCGGTGGAATGAGATGGCGGGGGAAACCGGAGGTCCCGGAGAAAACCCGCCCCAACGCCGTGTTGTCTACCACAAATCTCACTTTGCGGTCGCCTGGGATCGAACCCGGGCCGCCTTGGTGAGAGCCAAGCGGTCTAACCACAATGATAGACGATGCTGTCACAGTTAAGAAAATTGAGTTTTTAATACCGGAAGACAGAAGAGCAACCATCCAAATGGTCATGAATGAGACACATCTTAGTTATGGTAGTAATGTGTGGAAAATTATTCATGACGAACAGCACATGTCTAAGGTGTGTTCCAGGTTGCCAACCCCTTTCCAAAAGCAAACACGGCGTGACCGTTCAAGACAGATGTTGATGCTGTTGAATCCTGGATCTATCAGATTGATCCAGATACAAAAACCATGAGCAATGAATAGAAAAATGCAGATTACCTCCTCCCAAAAAGACAAATGTGCAAAATTCAGCTGGGAAGGTCATGCTTTCAGTTTTCTGGAACTGTCGTGGAGTCATCCATACAGATTATCTTGCTAAGGGTCAAACCATCACTGACAGATACTACTGCAATCTTCTGGACAAGCTAGAAGCAGTTCTGATTAAGAAACGGTGCGGTACGCTCTCCAAAGATGTTCATTTTCTGGCTGAAAAGGCACCAACTCATTCATCTCGAGTCGCAGTTGAAAAAACAAGTGAATTTGGCTTTGAGAACTTACAACATCCGCCTTATTCACCCGGTCTCTCACCAAATGACCTTTTATTGTTTTCGAAAATGAAGAATCCGCTTCGTGATTGCCGATTTGACAGTACAAATGACGTCAGTAATAAGGTGGACGAGTGTTTAAATCTACTTCTGCTGACTTCTACAATCAAGGTATTCGGAAGGTCAAGACGGTGACTAGAAACAGAAGAACCAACAAGCATATATCAACACAAACCCTCTATCAAATTTTAAACGGTGATAAACTTTATGACACCCCCTTATATATATATTCACAACGAGATTGATAGTTTAATGGCATACGTTGAATGATGTTGAAAACAGATGTGGAATTGTTCAGCTCTTGCCTTTGTTGTGAAGAAACTTTCCATTTCTGTATGTAAGATTCTAAATATTTGCATTCAAATGTATGTTTTGCTGTAAATATTGCATTACAATAGTTACACAAAGTGGTTTGACTTTCATTTAGGAGGTGGTCAAGTGACCATTTCGAATGACTAACCTAACTGGTCCTTTCTGTTCTTGAGGTAGATGACCTGGTTCGAGTTAGTCATTCGAAAGGGTCACTTGACCACCTCCTAAATGAAAGTCAAACCACTTTGTGTAGATTTGATTGTTGTCGGCTCGTTCGTTACCAATAATGCTATAATGGGATGGTATCCCAAAAAGATAATTTGTTTGTTGACATGAATTACATTACAATTATTGGTTCCTTCAATTACACTTCGTGAATCTGTACAAATTAGAAATTTTAATTCACTATAATTCTTAAATATTTCAAAGGTCTTCCTGATTACAAAAGCTTCAGAAAAGAAGACCGAACTTATATTATTTTGTTTATATTTTATTACATTTTCATTATATACGAAGGTTAGTCACCAGTTTATCAGCCCTCCAATATATTAGGACTTTGTCTATCAATTATACGAAAGTTATTCAGGTTAACGAGATTATCGGAATTTATCAAATGTGGCGCTAACACTTTGGTTTAAATGTCATATATAGGGCAGAGGAACCGAAAATAAGATATATTTTTTAAATTGGCATAACTACTACTCTATTCCATTATTATATATCAAGTAACCCGAATAATATTGTGACTTTGTGGCTTCGTGAAATGAAAAGTCCAATTACACAAACTCAACAATGTTCTTTATTTCCACCGACTTACAGTTGAACACTTGCCAATTACACTGAAGTACGTAATGCACACAATTACGATTCACCAGTTCGTCCGTTACCGTTTCGATGCACGTACACAGTCTTCTCGTCCGTTCGCTAGCACGTCAAGCACTGACTGACTGACTGACTTCACTCACTGCAGCCCTTTTTATAGGAATATCACCGTCTTCTAGAAGTCTCTGGTTTCAGTGAATTACCGCGAAAGTTCTAGAGGCAGGGGAAGGGAGGAAGAGGCGGCCAGCGACAAGTGACATTTCCCTAATCATCCCCTCAGCCAGTGACTGAGATTTATGAGGGGGTGTGACTCGGCTGCCTCTGGTCCCCTTTCAGCTGTCGTTCCGATAATTGGGTGACAATATTTACATACTAGGAACACTGCATATTGTAGAATAACACAGAAATCTTAGCATGTCATACATAAGAAGGGAAGTAAAGCCGGTGGTCCCATTTCGTACATTTATAGCTCGTAGAATAACTTCAAATCAGAAACCGGGCCTCTGAACAAAAGTAAGCATTCATAAATAAAAATAGTTTCAATTTCTGATCTGGACCCGACTTGAACCCACGATATCATGATCCCTAGGCCAAGGCCTATCTGAGCCAGTAAAGACCAAGTGACCGAGTTGACAGGGTCATCCTATCGGGTTTAGAACCGGGATCTCATGATGCGAATCTCACATTTACCACGGAGATGGTACTTTGTTGTTCAGATGAACAGAGAAACAGTCGCACTGTCCCAAATGCCTCTGCCATGCTGCGACGGAAGCCTTAAAAGACGACGTTGACTAGTGGGAAATAATCAGGTAGGCTCACCTTGAATACACCTACTAGCTCTATCTGCCACAGCTCTTAATTAGATTCAGAGATTTGTGTCTGCCAAGAAAGTGCAAATCTCTATAATTCTCCGCAGAAGGAAATTAGGAGCATAACCTCCGTCACTCTAGCACAACACTAACAAGAAGAAAGCCTGTTAGTGTAACTTCCTCACGACAACATGCACCGCAGTTCAAGTGCGTTACAGCTTAAAGCAGAGCTTGCGTTCAGGGAAAAGAGTGCGTTTCAAAATAAACAATACTTAAAAGTTACAACACTCTCTTTTCTGCCAGCTATGTACTTAATCTTCTACTCAGAAATGAACTTTGTACATTTGCACATCTTATTAAAAGTTTTAAAGACGAAGGACACATTAGCGATAGAAAAATTCTAAATATGTAAGTAAAATGTTTGGAGCAAGTATACGGTTCATTAGCAGAGATCAGAATGATGTATAGAATACGAATTTGAGCACCTGATGAGATTTGGTGAACATTAAATGTGATAAATGGAAATCTTATAGACTTTCACTAGAATTACTTAGGTCTACACCAAATGGAGTTGCTCTAATCGAATTTGGAACATTAGATTACAAAAGTAAGTTGGTGGAAAGAGTACTAAAATATTGATACAAAATATTGAAGCTAGGGGAAAAGAACATTTTCAAAGAATACAAGTTAATTCAAAAGAGAATTAATGGAAAAGAGCCAAGAACATGGTAGCCCAAAGGTTAAGAGCGACTGGACGGAAACCAGGAGATCCGTGGTTGAAATCCCGGCCATGGCATTGAATTTTTCATGTTAACTCTATCCATCAAATATCTTAGCCTATAAATGGCTAGTGTGGAGAAATGATTAATTTCCATCAATTAACTAAAATAATAAGAGTTTAATGATGAAGCCTGGGACTTAAGTACTTACAATAGTAAGTCACCACAAACGGTGTATCTCGGATGCGAGAGCCCCTAGTGGTCTACCGGGAAAATATATGAGTCAACTGAAGAATTTAATGTCAGAATGGCACGTTGGCCATGGTAGCTCAAAGGTTAAGAGCGACTTGACGGAAACCAGGAAATTCGTGGTTCAAATCCCGGCCATGGCATTAAATTTTTCATGTTGACTTTATCCATCAAATATCTTAGCCTAGATACGGCTAGTGTGGAGAAATGATTAATTTCCATCAATTAACTAAAATATAAGGATAAATTTCTTTGTCTTTAGCTTGTTGCTATCTTGGCTTACATAACACCCTGGTCTTCTGCTCTGCCAAGTAACTCTTAATCTACATGCTTCCTTGTTATTTAATTAGCCCCTTTCTTCCTTCTCATATTCCTTTATTATATTATTTAAATTTCTCGCCCATTTTTAGTTTACTTTCTGTAAGAATTTTCCAATACTTATCTTAATTTCCTCCTTTCCCGTAAATATTTTTATAGCTACAACACTCTTCTCTATTTTCTGCCATTTTTCCTCCCAAACCTTTTCTTCTCCACATTGCCACCTCCTCGCATTCTGTTACATAGTTTTCTATGTTTTCTTTCCCTCCACACAATTCCCTTTCCCCTACCTCTTATCCCTCTTAGAAATATTGTTCCTGTTCTCATCCAAGCTAACCCTTGTCTCTCTTGTCTATTGCAGTAATCTACATATGCTTCTCGTCCCCAATATCTCTGTATTTGCCTGTAAAATTGTAATGATTTCATATTTTCTAGACTTCCCCATATTTCCTGTCTTTCTATATCTTCTATGCTGCCTTTTACCAATTTACCCACATCGCATGTATTCCTTTCCTCTAATCTCCATATATCTCCTATTCCTATTTTTCCATAATTCTCCCTATCTCTGCCCACCAGCTATTTGAGTTCTATAATCTTTTATGCTGTCTCATGCATAATTTCACAATTTCCCCTTTTTCTTTGGTCAAACACATATTATTTCACTTCTTCTTGTCTTTCCTAATTCTACTAAAGTTACTTCCCTAGATGCTGTCTTGGTAAGCCTAGTAGCTGTTTACAAAACTTTCTTTAGTTTTGGTCTACCGTTTATTTACCCTGTGCCCGCCCCCCCCCCCAGATCTCCACTGCATACAACATTTTGGATTCAACTAGAGCTTCATACATTCTTTCTAACCACTTGGTTGTCATTTCTCGTTTATATTTGCATATTCTTATTCATTCATTGTCGCCCTTCCTTTTGCTTCAATTTTTCTCCTGTGTGCTCCCGACTTTCCATTGTTATTCAACATAACTCCCAAGTATTCAAAGAAGAAAACAATATTCTCAAACAATACAAGTTAATTCAAAAGCAATTAAGGGAATAAAACAATGGATATATGTTTAAAAATGTACTGTAAAAATTACTGAGGTATTGTACAAAATATCGAAGGTAAGAGAAGAGAATGTTTTTAAAAATACAAGTTAATTTAAAAGGGAATTAAGGGAAGATACTTAAAATAATTTTTAAAATACCTACGTAAAATAATTAAACTACCTGTAGAAGAATTTGGTTTCCGAACAATGGGGCTTGATAAAGAATAAAAAAGGAATAGGAACGAATGGTAGAAGAGCTAATTAACAGAATAGAGGATATACAGAAGCCGAAATTATCGGCTAGTCATCTTAGAAAAGTATACCGTTTATTGAAAATGCATTTGCGATGAGAAAAATATATTTAAATTTGTAAAAACGCAGGAAAATGATTAGCATGGTACAGGAGTGATACAGCTGAGTTAGATAAGAAATGCGTATGGGTAACTAGAGTCCATATATATGGGTAAGGGATAAAGGAAAACCCTGGAAGAACCTTAATTAGATAACTTACCCTGACCAAAATTTGTGGTCCATGTGGAGAAGCTACAAGTGCCCAACTAACATCTCTAAGAGAAAAAAAGATACCCAGAAACATAAGAATTCTGAAGCCCATGTAGCGGCATGAATACAAGAGAAATACAAAAATATGCTCTACAAAACCTTGTGGTTGAACTGCAGAAGCATATTTTCGACAGAACGAGGAAAGTGTTTCGCACTGCATATTTTGTAGCGAAATATAACGAACAGTATTTTGGATTTTTCTAAGCTTTTGAGTTTGTAAATTGAAAATAGAAAGGACATGGGCAAAATACTACACAGCAAACCCAGTTGTGTCAGGTCTTTCTGTATGTGATCTGTCATCTTGTGGAACGCAGAGAATTACATAAACGAATGTATAAAAAGTAATAGGCATACTGAGTACAACCAAAGCAGTAAGGCGAATCTACAAGTGCAGCATTCTCATCGGTTCTCCAGCATATGGAAAATTGTTTAGATGAGATTGTTAGGAATACGGCTCTGCTGGTAACTATGACACTGCTCGTATTACAACTGACTATTATGAGAGAACGTAAGCTTTCACGGCCGGAGTCCATAATACAATGGTTGTTTCCGGGCTGTTTTGCCGTAGTCTGTTGGAGTAAGAACCAAACGTTTCGTCCACAACTACGGCAGACATCATCAGTGGCGCGGTCAAAGCTTTCTTGCAGAGAGTTTGGCTGCGTCTGAGGCGTTCAGTGCCTGAGTTTTTTTTTTACAGGCGACGGCCCACGTGCGATGGCCGACAGTGTGAGGGTCTCCGTGCCCTGAGGGGCCAGGCATACTCACTAAAAAAAAAAAACTTCCACTTGTTAGTTTCGTGAATTCTTATATTATTTCGCGTGCATTTATTATCATGCTTCTTTGTCGGGTCCCGCATAGCACCCCGGTTAGTATGTGGTAACGTTTATGCTGGCGTGTGATGCAGACTACGACAAAACAGCCCGGAAACAACCAATTGTATTAACTGACTATTATGTTCATACATCCTCATATCAGCATGTATTCTTTCAGAATAACCTAAATTTCTGTGAAATTTTGTTCCAAGAACAAAATGTTATTTCACCATTTTGTTTGTGAAAAGTTAACACCGAAAACTCTTCCTCCATCAATCAGCAGGCTAACAACGTTCCTAGAGTGGCCTGGTCTCTCCTTTTCTCGCCTCCTATATATTTTAAACAAGTTTGCTCTTGTTGGAGACAGATTATAGATATTTTCCTTCGCTCATCATGACTATGTTCTTGCCTTACCACATAAAAGAGTATAGAAACTTCAGTTCAAAGTGAAAATGAAACAGAAAGCCTTTGTTCTAGTCTTCTTGTACCTGAAGTGCTCTACAAAATATGATTATAACCAAACAAAAGCAATTAGGTAAGACTTGTTATTCTAATACTTTTGCCTTTGTTGTGAGAAAGCAGTACGGTTGGTAGCAGATTAAAGTGTGAAGTTGGCAGTAGTTCGTCACTTGGCTTTATGTCGGTGTCGTGAAACTTAACCAAGTGAGGTAGGGCGGGGGTGGAAGAAGGGCTTTATCTTTGTACCCTTACAAGAACGTCACATCGCATTATTGCGTTTACCTTGAGTTTAATTTCATCATCTCTCTTTTACTTGCAACCACCCTCACAGCTTTTTGCCATGACGATGGTAGCGGTTTCAGTGATTCAATTGTCTCAATGCCGCAAGCGCTACAGTCAAGTAAAAGAGCTCGTTCAGAATTAAATTGTTTCTCTTCAGCTACTCTCATATTCTCATATCAGTGAGGAGGAAACTGAGATGGTAATATTTTCCGGTTGATTTCCGTTGCAATACGAAGTTTGATTTTATGTTATTAAAGTACAGGATTTTGCTATGTAGATATATGTATGTGTGTGTGTGTGTGTGTGTGTGTGTGTGTGTGTGTGTGTGTGTGTGTGTGTGTGTGTGTGTGTGTGGAGATATTACAAGCCTCGACTACCCACGACGTAATATGTGCACGGCTGAAGTTGTAGGCGGGCCGGATGTGCTAGACGCTGCAAAGGAACTTGACAGTGGAAATAATAAAGATCTACCCTCTGCAGTGTAATGACTCCTAATTCATCCATCCCGACTCGTCTCACCTGCCCCTTCGCTCATCAAGTATGTCCTTTTGTGTCAGAGATACAGTGGACCACATCCACTGTACCACCATTTCTTCGAACTTCTTAGAGTGAGACAGTCGGCAAAAGTTCAAGAAAATAATTATTTTGCTTTGTTTTTGGGTATTTAAATAGTTCACACTTTTCTGCACATTTCTGTATAGAATATAGTCATGTGCTATAATTATAAGTATACCTAAACGAAGTTTAAGAATATACTGACAGCTGTCAATTTATTACCTTACTGTCCATCTATTTACAAAATTTGGAATAAGTCCAGAACTGTTTCATCTAGGAGCCTGCGAAAGAGCAGAGTAACTTTTGCTGCGTATGTTGGCATGGGTATCGTCCTCTTTGTTATATTATCCTTAGAACTAATGACTCTCTAGTTTTGTTATTCTGTGGCTGTGGCTCGAGTATTGCTTGTAAGAAACTGTCCCTTTACTATTTATCTAATTAGAGTTGTAGTTTTCTAAGGTAAAAACACATAACTACCTTTTCAGAGACGTAACAACAAGGGTAATTTAAGGGGCGTCCAGAAAGTAAGTTCTGTTTCAATTTATCTCCTCTGCAGCGCTGCGATCGCAGTTCCGCACATAAGTGTTAGACGCTCTGTATCAAGGAGAAGAAACGTGCGGTATCGTGAGATCGCTGTCAGCCACGTACGCTTTGTTGTGCTTGTTTACAATGTCGGTGTTGATTGAAAATCCCGCCGTTTGTGAAATCCGATCTGTGATTTGTTTTCTGAATGCTAGAAAAGTGAAACCAATTGAAATTTATCGGCAAATTTGCGATGTTTACGCACAAAATGCGTTGAGTGATACGATGGTGAGAAGATGGGTCCGACAGTTCAATGAAGGACGAAGTGAACTGCACGATGAAAAAAAAAAGTGGGCGTCCATCTTTGGTTACAGAAGAAGTGGTTTACGTGATTACAAGATCCAGGAAAACAGCAAGTTTACAGTTAGTTTTCTCGCTATGGAATTTTCCTAAATCTCACGATCACTAGTTCATGAAATTGTTACCGAAAGGACATTGTTACCCCCCGTACAGCCCTGACCTCGCTCCTAGCGACTTTCATCTGATTTGCATCTCAGATCTTTCCTTGGCGGTCAACACTTCAACAATGACGAAGAGCTGAAAGAAAATGTTTCCAACTAGTTCAAGACACAGGTGGCAAACTTCTATGAAGAAGGTATACAGAAACTTGTGCCTCGCTATGACAAATGCCTGCAAAATTTCGGCAGTTATGTGGAAAAGTAGTTTAAGAGTTGTAGATCTTTGTTCAATAATAGTTTTTCTGTATCTGTACACAATTTAATTTTATAACCAAACGGAACTTACTTTCTGGACGTACTTCGTAGATTCTATGGGACAGTACCCTTGGCTGTAGAATTCAACGAAAATGGTACTCTACCATGTGGCAGTCGACCATGTGCAACTCCTCCAAGTGCTTCGAAAAGGAAGTTACAATCAAATGTTAATATTAATGTAAATATAAACTGTGTTGAAGACAGTACTTAAAATAAGATTGTGATAGATTTAGGCATTTAAGTCGAGTGCTAGAAGAAACTGTGTCATGCAGTATATGCGCTGGTGGGGTTAGGTTACCAAAAAAAATCAAGTGCATGAACTGGTATAGGGAATAAATTGAAAATTGTATGCTTGAATTGTAGTTGTGAAGCGTCATTTTGTTCTTCACAACAGTGGGCTAATAGTGACCTCTATGAAACTTTGAAACATGTTTCTGAGCTGAGATGCATTGACAAGAGACTTGGAGCTGGTAAAATATTGTGTGCGGCTATGAACTAATGATATCCCCTTACAAGGTCTTTCAAATATATAACACGTTTAGGAAATAGCCTGCAAAATGCTGCGTAGAATTCCAAAAGAGCTGCTGCCAAAGAAGCTGTGTTACTAAGTGAAAATAATAAATATATTTTAATCAAACTTCAGAGTAAATTGTAGTTCTTATATAGCACAGTTCTTATTGGAAACTTTAAGATTGTTGTTCTGAAAATTCAGTTTTTTTATGGTTGCCACATTTTCTGAGAAACTACTGGTAATATGTACATAAAACGTTTTCAGATTATAAAAGTAGCTTCAGAAATACTGTACAGCTGCAAACACAGTAATTTAATTAATAAACTCCATAAAATGGTGTTTTAATGCTAACAAATAAAGAAAAATAATGAAACAGAAAAGATTACATATAAATTGATATAAACTGTTAATACAGGCTCCATTGTAGATTAGTAGCTTCTCTAAGGACCACACAATGTGTTATAAAATTTTCACGTATGTGCTGTTAATAGTTTCAGAAAAAAATGGGTCATCAAATTGTGCATGTTAACATAGATGAGATAGGGCGTACCGTCTCACCTTAAGCATGTACCTAATGATGTATTAAGCAAACGCGAAAAACTATTTATTTTTGAGTATTTGTCAGAAAATAACGACAAACTTTTATTATCTGTACATTATGTCTTCTTCATTAATCACACCCAACAGTTCTCCTTAGGCTATACATTTGTTCCAACTTTCTACCAAGTTTACATATAATTCAGAAAGTCGCTTATGACAACTCGTTCACTGTCCGATCTAGTACTAGTTGAGTATCTGAAGATGGCGACAGTGAAATGCTACATTTTTCTTAACTTATGCTTCCACACAGTTATAAACTCGAGTTCAAGTTTTCAAGAGACATACGTATTTTGAATTTAAGAAAAAAGGCCGTGGTTGTGAACATTATGACTCAAAAACGAAATTTCGGTAAAGTACAAGTTTGATATCTAAGTTTAGAACCTTACAGTGATGCCAAGCGCAGATTTTGAGCATAATCTCCCACCCAGAAAAAGATTTTTCAACAGTTTCGATTTTCCTAAAAATAGGTCTAATGACCTTAATTAAAATACCTACAGTGTGATCCATATAAATCTGAACCACTTCAATAGGTCATAACTTTTCAACCAATAATAGCACACACGTACAACTTTGGGAGAATATAATACACAATTAGGAGATTACATTACACTATTTACATCTCAGAGAAAATGTTGGAAGTGTCCTCCGCCAGCATCTATACATGTTTGTACTCGTCACAACATATTTTCTGAAGTTTTACGGAGATGATATCGAATTGAGAGAAGGTTATTTCCAGCAAGATGGAGCAACGTAACATACATCTAATGACACAATGGAACTTGTAACCAGTTTCTTTGATAATCGAATAATCTCAAACGGTCTGTGGCCTCCCAAATCCCATGACCTAACCTTACCGGACTTTGTCTTGTAGGAGTATCTAAAAATAGAGTGTTCAAGAATAGACCAAGGACAATTGATGTTCTCAAGGAATCCATTCGAACCGAAACAAGTAACATTGGCGAGGATACTCTCCGTAAAACTTCAGAGAATATGGTGAGACGAGTACAAACATGTATAGATTCTAGTGGAGGACACTTCCAACATTTTCTCTAATATGTATATTGTGACTTTGTGGGTTTGTAGAATTAAAAGGCCAAGTTGCAGAAATTAAAAATCTCCTTTATTTCCGTAGAAATACACTGTTCAATTCTCACGTAACAACTTTGCATCACACATCACAATCTACAGCACCAAGGTCGTTGACAATAACAAACATTAGCTTTCGTTACAACACTTAACAGCTGACTCTCGTTTTACACACAACTCTTGCTACACAACTGTCCGTCTGGCGTGTCACAATCACTTATATATCTAATTCACAACTCGAGAAACTTCTCCAGTATACAAGAAAAACCAGCATTCTCCGTCAATCGAGATATAACTAGAATCTTCCAAACGTGAAATACTATCTGTGCCGGCAAGTCCATTGTGTACACTAGCCGCGCTGTTTATCAAGTTCTTTATTACCGTGAAACCTTATCCGCCGTCTTTTATCTATTTGCGCCGAAACTGTTTATGCCTGTTACCGCTACAATATAGTGTAAGGTAATCTCCCAATTATGTATTGTATTCTCCCAAAATATAATAAACCACATATTTGAATTTTACAGGAAGGTATCCGAAAGTCTTCTTCATTCGCAATGGATTTTGCATAACTGGTAAGTAATAAGGGAAGAAGTATTTTCACACAAGACATGTAGATATCCTTAAAACAAAACAAAAAAGTGCAAATAGTCCTTTTACGCGCAGTGAAACACAGCAAGACATTGGTTATTGATCTTGCATATTAAAATTCACTTTTCTCAAAAATTATTATTCTGGTGTTTTTACCCTGGTCATGCAATAAAAACGGAATTTGAAAGTCATCACACAGTGAAGAGCTCTTGAAAAATTCGGCTCTCACTTTAAAGCTATCGCATTCCCAGATTCCTATTGCATGTACAAACATATATAATGAAACCACTTCTAACAATATTTATTAGCATTAACGTGATGGAATTGCAGAAATACACTCCTGGAAATGGAAATAAGAACACATTGATGCCGGTGTGTCAGACCCACCATACTTGCTCCGGACACTGCGAGAGGGCTGTACAAGCAATGATCACACGCACGGCACAGCGGACATACCAGGAACCGCGGTGTTGGCTGACGAATGGCGCTAGCTGCGCAGCGTTTGGGCACCGCCGCCGTCAGTGTCAGCCAGTTTGCCTTGGCATACGGAGCTCCATCGCAGTCTTTAACACTGGTAGCATGCTGCGACAGCGTGGACGTGAACCGTATGTGCAGTTGACGGACTTTGAGCGAGGGCGTATAGTGGGCATGCGGGAGGCCGGGTGGACGTACCGCCGAATTGCTCAACACGTGGGCTGTGAGGTCTCCACAGTACATTGATGTTGTCGCCAGTAGTCAGCACGTGCCCGTCGACCTGGGACCGGACCGCAGCGACGCACGAATGCACGCCAAGACCGTCGGATCCTACGCAGTGCCGTAGGGGACCGCACCGCCACTTCCCAGCAAATTAGGAACACTGTTGCTCCTGGGGTATCGGCGAGGACCATTCGCAGCCGTCTCCATGAAGCTGGGCTACGGTCCTGCGCACCGTTAGGCCATCTTCCGCTCACGCCCCAACATCGCACAGCCCGCCTCTAGTGGTGTCCCGACAGGCGTGAATGGAGGGACGAATGGAGACGTGTCGTCTTCAGCGATGAGAGTCGCTTCTGCCTTGGTGTCAATGATGGTCGTATGCGTGTTTGGCGCCGTGCAGGTGAGCACCACAATCAGGACTGCATACGACCGAGGCACACAGGGCCAACACCCGGCATCATGGTGTTGGGAGCGATCTGATACACTGGCCGTACACCTCTGGTGATCGTCGAGGGGACACTGAATAGTGCACGGTACATCCAAACCACCATCGAACCCATCGTTCTACCATTCCTAGACCGGCAAGGGAACTTGCTGTTCCAACAGGACAATGCACGTCCGTCATGTATCCCGTGTCACCCAACGTGTTCTAGAAGGTGTAAGTCAACTACCCTGGCCAGCAGGATCTCCGGATCTGTGCCCCATTGAGCATGTTTGGGACTGGATGAAACGTCGTCTCACGCGGTCTGCACGTCCAGCACGAACGCTGGTCCAACTTAGGCGCCAGCTGGAAATGGCATGGCAAGCCGTTCCATAGGACTACATCCAGCATCTCTACGATCGTCTCCATGGGACAATAGCAGCCTGCATTGCTGCGAAAGGTGGATATACACGGTACTAGTGCCGACATTGTGCATGCTCTGTTGCCTGTGTCTATGTGCCTATGGTTCTCTGAATGTGATCATGTGATATATCTGACCCCAGGAATGTGTCAGTAAAGTTTCCCCTTCCTGGGACAATGAATTCACGGTGTTCTTATTTCAATTTCCAGGAGTGTAGATTCTACGGGTGGTTAGTGAAAGACCGGGGAGTACAGCTTATGAGACTTTTGCGCAAGTTTTAGCTTACAATTTCGATAGCAAGTTGTTCGTTTTAAAACTTTCCAAATGCTTAGGTAAAAAAAGCATTGAACGACAATTTGGAGTTTATCAAAATATTCATGACAGCCATTACTATGAGCTATCCTCTTTGGAACACTGGTAATAAGTAATTTATGGCGTAACAGCCCAGGTGAGTGTGAGCCTGCCAACCCGACCTCCTCAAGTCCACATACGCCAGGTAGAAATGGGCCATCATCCAACCGATTCAAAGAGATGTGATCAGTAAATATCCTTTAGGGTCATATTAACAAATGCTCAGAATATCGGTTTATAAAACAGTAATCTAAAATCAGTTCTACATAGTTTACGTCATTCCTGTTAGAGTTGATTATAAACTAAAATTACTGTTACATTGTAACTGTTCTATTGATGTAATCGATATTGAAGTAGAGAAGATGTAATTTACCAGAGCAAGGAACACAAGGTGACTAGTTACCCAACAACACTTACTAAAACACCGAGTAAGAAGTAACTGGAGAATGCATTAACAAGTACCAATTCCTGGTGCATTCAGTGCATTTCTATTGGAAATAAGGAGCTACCTACTCCTCCGCTAGATGATGATTGTAATTTAGGGTGCTCAACAGCGCGGTCATCAGCACCCCTAAGAAACCAAATCCTACTAAAAACAATCTAATACTTGGCTAAAAACTCTTATTTGCGGTACAATCATGACTAAAATATACGTATAGGTAAGCAAATCAAAATATAAAAAATGATAAAACGTTAAAAAGGTTAAAATACATACCTGGTTAAATGAAAAAGTTTTCATTAAAAAAAACACCGAAAAACCTTGGCTAATCTTTCTGGTCGTCCGCCAGTACTTCTTCCAAGCTGGCCGGCAGCTGGAGAGACCGGCGAAGATGTACCAGGTTAGAATATTTTAAAAGGACGTGGTGGGACGAGAGGGCGCCACCACAACGCGGGCAGAATGGAGTGGGGCTTCTTGTTAAAAGATAGCTATGGCTAAAAAAGCAGTGGCCAATGCACAACCGAGCAATTATCACTTCCTCTCGGCGTGAGGCTCGGAGGGCAGACCACTCATCGCGCCAGCACGAGAGTAAAGTCTGTTTAGTTAACTGGTGTGCACGTCGGCCGCTGCCTTTGACGAACCCTTATAATCGTTTTACAACACCGACCCTCCTTCTCCCAGATCTTTCTGCAAGATTGCCACCTTTCTCGATACGTCATGGGTATCGTACGAGGTTTTGTCTAAGTAAATTATTGTCACCCGAACGTCGGAACTCCTTATAGAACCGGCCGGCAGTAGCGCCAGGCGGGAACCATTTAGCCCACGCCTACCCATTTGTCCCCTGTCACTAACTGAAGGGATGATTAGGAGAGCGGCGGGAGCCCTCTACAGTCTCTTTCCCCTCTCACCAGACGTCCCGAAACCTCGGGATAACTGTGCGCGCAGCGAACCTTCCAGAAACTGCGATCTTCCCTATATATGGCCTGTAGTTGGCGAGCAGCCGTGAGGAGCGCCCAGTGAGGAAACGGACCGGAAGACTATGTACGTGCATCGGAGGAGTTTTCGCAATTGCAAGTGCAGTGTGGACCTGTGACAGACGAACTGATGAATTGTAATTGTGTGCGCTACGTAATTCTGTGTAATTGGCAAGTGTTTCAACTGTAATTCGGTGGAAATAAAGAACATTTTGATTTTGTGCAATTGGACTTATATTTTCACGAACCCACAAAGTTACATTATCCTATGTCCATTACTGCAAAACTTCCTTAGTTTTGACACACATATATATACTGCCAAGCTACAGTGCTACTTGGATTCCATAATAACCCTTATCTTATTCAAAGTGCGGTATTTGAAACCCAACTCCTTTAGGAGACCGCGCAAAGTGCAGTGACCATAAGCAAAATCACAAGTTTCTTGCAACCAATTCCTCCAAGGTGGGAACTCCCTCTTTTACATAGAATCTCTAAATTTCTCCACTAATTAAAACGCATGTGAAATTGTCTACTTTAGAGAAACGTTCCCTTTTGTTTTCACACTTAATAGGCGTCTTTGGTATTCCTTTCGTCACAATATTTCTTACTGTATTTCTGTGAATACCCAGAATTTATCTTCAGGTTCATTGCGCGACCCCTTACCAAGATTATTTCTCAGCACATATTTATATGTGCTCAAAACAAGCGCTTGAATTTGCTGAGAAACAGTTCCGTTATAACTTTGTTTTTGAGGCTTTTCCAGTAATATAACTCGGCCCAGTTATTCACACTATTGTCATCACTTTGATTATTTTCACTTGGCTGAAAGTTATCTACTACTTCATTTGCATATATCACTGCAGTTCCCTCTTACGGTCTCCACATCGTGACACACAACGAATTTCTGCAAGTAATGAAATAGATCAACTTGAAGTTGGAACTTTGGCAACTGAGACTCCACGTGGAGTAGACATGCGACTGTCACTTCGAGAAAATCAGGGTTGCTATTAGTCCTCCACGAGAGTGTTCAATTTATGAAGTGTGGAGATTTATGACGGTCATTAGTGGGCGGGAGAGTAGTTTCCTTTGAGCGGCCTACTGCACTCCCGTTCACTAGACAGACTTTACCGCTATACGCAGGGATCCGTCCCCTTGAGCTGCCGTGGTGCAGGCGCTGCAGACCCCTAGCACTCGTGGTACCTCTGACGTTACTAGAGGAACCTCGGGCCGAACATTCGTGCCCCTCCGTGATTGGGAGTTGTTCGGATTGGGTTGGACTCGAGGGGGCAGTGGTTCCCGCTACCCGTGGGAGATCGGGTACGTCTCCGGACGGGGTTGAGGGAAGCCATTAATATTACCGCGTACTAGCCAGCAAAGCTAGTAGAAGGTGTACTAGATCACCAGGCGGCTCGCGATATCAGGACCATTTTGTAATATATACTGATGGCTCTAAGAACTCAAATGGTGTTGGTTGTGCTTACGTGTGTGAATCCGAACCGTACACATTCTGATTCCACACTAGCACTTCCATTTTTACTGCAGAGCTTTATGCAATATACCGGGCCATTTTACACGTACGTGGACGAAAGTTGGGGGACTGCTTAATCCTACGTGATTCCCTCAGTGCACTTCAAAGCCTACGGCAGCTGTACAACTACCACCCTATTGTGCAGCGTATACAGGATGCCCTCCACGTTTTACACGCTTCTGGCGTTAGAGTGGTGTGTGCATGGATCCCTGGTCACGTAGGCTTGCGGGGGAATGAAATGGCGGATTCAGCAGCCAAGACGTCTACCATGAAGCCCAGGGTTCGAGTACCATGTGCGATATCGGAAGATTTTAGGGCCGTATTGCGGAGAGCTGTGCAGACCTGCTGGCAGGAAGAGTGGTCCGCTCTCCGCTATAATAAACTTAGATCTATGAAAGAACTTTCGATTCCCTGGATTACCTCCTGTCGGTCACATCGTCGCGAGGAGGTGAGTTTGGCTAGGTTACGTATTGGGCACTGCTTTTTACTCATAGTTTTCTTTTTAAAAAGCAGCCTGCTCCACTGTGTCCGTTTTGCAAAGAAGCGTTATCTGTACGACACGTGCTGCTAGAGTGTTTTCACCTAGCAGACCTTAGGACGTCTCTGCAGCTGCCGGCCAGCTTTGCAGAAATGCTAGCGGTCGATGACACAGTGGTGCAGAAGGTTTTCAGATTCCTTTATAGGTTAAGTTTTAGGATTTAGTAAATGAAATATTTAGTAGGTTTTGGTTGAATTTTACTTTTTAGTTTTTTATAGTTTTTATTGTTTTTTAGAAATTTTACATCTGACTTTTGCCAAAACAAATTTTTTTAAAGGGCGCTGATGACCGCCGTAGTTGAGCGCCGTCATACCCGTCATCATCATCACCCACCGAGGTCATATCGGTAGCCTTCCCCTTTTGGAGTTGGTACGCGTAAGTGGCGTATCCACTTCCAACCCGTCGTGAGTCCACAGGACCAGATGGGGGGGGGGCTTGTTAGTCTCTAGCTCTTGCCATATGGAAAGCCCTACGGAGGCGCCGGGCGCCCTTTTTGGGACAGCTCGGTAACTCCCTAGTCGAAGGAGGCGCGGGTCCTTGCTCCTGCGGGTCCAGGACTGTTAAGTTACGCGCAGAGGTTCTACTCCCATTAGTCCTGGACCCGCAGGACGAAGGAACCGGGCCTCCTGTGGCATTAACATATACGCAGGACGAGCCGAAAGGTATCCGAACTCACAAATGGGATGTTAATATTGGGCCCTGTGGTAACCTCCTTAGCAGCCGAATCCGCATTCCCTGTCAGACCCGTGTAGCCAGGAACCTATCCACATACCACGCTAACGCCAGAGGCGTGCAAAACGTGGAGGGAATTCTGGATACGTTGTAAAATAGGATGTGGGCTGTATAACTGACGAAGGCTTCGAAGGGCACTTAGGTAGTCAGTAGGAATTAGGCTGTCACCCAGCTTCCGTCGACGTTCCCTCCGCTAGAGATCGTGGATTTAATATGTCAACTAGCAGGAGAAGTACCTACTTATCTACCTTATTTTATACACATTCATTTCAAGAGTTCCTAGGGTCAGACGCCATTGAGTAGCAAAAGAATTATGAGTTCGAGTGAATAACTACGATAAAGGAAGCGGAATATGTGGTATGAGGTTTAAGCGTGGTCGGAATTAATGAAAAAAGGAGGTTCTGGAACAGCTTGTGAAATGAATGGCGGGAGAAAGTGGAAAACTCGGAGAAAATCCGCCTATATGCAACTTCGTCCAACAGAAATCTCATATGCGCTCCCCTGGGAGGCCCTTTGCTACATGTTATACTCCAGCTTTGCAAAGAAATTGTTACATGGCTAGAAAAACTTCTTTTCAGACTGCATCAGTAAATAATAAGGTCTAAATTGGTATAATTTTGAAACAGCTAATCGTTGACGTTACGTGTGACGTTAACTTCCTGTAAATCTGACATTTATAGCAGTTACCTAGAAATAGGCGTTACTCACATCCCTCTGCTCTCACTTGTTTCTTCTACAGGTGTTTGCTATTGTCTCTATTGACGCCACTGGTAAAACGAAAGCCAGAAGCTGTCGGAAAGAATAATACTTACAATTATTATACTTCTAAAGAGGAAACTGAAAATCTAATGCCTAACACTCACACAACTACATATAAGTTTTGTAACTGAAGTTTAGAGAAGCTAACTTCAGAACCATTTAAACCAAAGTAGCTTAGAACTGTCAAGCTACTTACAAAACCAGAGGTACAATGGCAGAGTACTAGTCACAAAGATCATAACTGTATGGAAATCTCTATCACTGTTAAGGAATATCTGAAAGATTAACCTCACTAATGCCTGATTGCACCAACAGATGTTAAAATCCACGTTAACAAATGTAACGTAACAATTGTCACAGCGCTAAAACTAAAGTTAGATTTCTTGCATGTCACCAAACTGTTTTCTTAAAATGTTAACAAACCTGTGTTAGCGCCAAGAAACTTGTAAATATCACAGCTATAGAAAGCTATGGATGATTTTCTGAACGTACTCCGATGCGTTTTTGTTTTCATTTTCGTGTGCATAAATGGCGGATGAACAAAATCATAAATAAAGCCGTGAGACAAATTTCTCATCGACGGAGAAAGAATTGTTAACTGAAATGGTGACGAAGTGTAAGAATATCGTTGAAAATAAGAGGACGGATGCAGTGAATGTAAAAGAGAAAGATGTCGCGGGGAAAATATTGGAAACGAATTTAATTCAAATGCATGTGTCACTACTACAAGCACCAAAAAACTTGTCAGCATTACGTAAATTTAAAACGAGCTGCGAAGAAGGACAAGTGCCTTAAACGTTTCAAGATGGGAGGTGAACAATGTATTATCCACATAGGTCAGTGAATTATAAAATCGCAAAGTTATTAATACTTGAAGCAAAGGCAAGTTTGGCATATTCCTTTCGACGTATATTCTAACTCATTATTACGTAAATTTAAAACGCGGTGAGAAGAAGCACAAGTGACTTGAACGTTTCAAGACGGGAGGTGGACAATGTATTATCCACATAATTCAGTGAATTATAAAGTCGCAAGGTTATTAATACTTGAAGCAAAGGCAAGTTCGGCATATTCCTTTCGACGTATATTCTAACTCATTATTACGTAAATTTAAAACGCGGTGAGAAGAAGGACAAGTGACTTGAACGTTTCAAGACGGGAGGTGGACAATGTATTATCCACATAATTCAGTGAATTATAAAATCGCAAGGTTAGTGATACTTGAAGCAAAGGCGAGATCGCCATATTCCTTTCGATGCATGTTCTAACCTCTCTTGTACTTCCGCAGTAACCTTCATAGCAACATGTTTCGACAGTCTATACCTCCGTAAAACAGTTTTCTTCGGATAGTTCCTCAAAATCCTTTCTCCTCATAGGCCGTACTCTATTATGAATGCCATTTAGACGGTCTTAAATATAGCAATTCGACATCAACAGCTGAGTTCATGCTCGCCATCTTGACTATTTACAATTGTTAAGGACTTAACATTAGAATTTCGGCGTGTTAGTTTAACATGAGATTTAACACTTGTGTTAAGCTAACACTTGTTGGTGAAATGCAATTTTTGTTTTAACTATTGCTAAACTCGTGTAAAGTCTTAACATTTGTTGGGGAAATCGGGCATAAAGGTTTTAATTCACATTTGTTGTGTGCTGTAAGCTGCAGTTACAATTTTATAGGTTAAATTTTGTATTTTTCTAAGCAAATAATGAATAATTATGGTCGTTGCAAGAAAATTGAACATATACATCTTATTTGAAATGTAATTTTTTATTCTTACCGTATTTTACTGTCAACTCTGACTCCAGATTAGACAGTGTATTGACCCACTTTTCGTTGAATAGTTAACAGATGCGCGTGGGGACTATTTAATTCAATATTATCCATGTGTCCTCGAACATGTATTTGCAGCTAAATATCTGTGCAGTGGAATGAATGCTGTTTTACTTTCAGTAAATAAGGGGCAGACAAATTAATATTGCCTTCCACGTAATTATGAGAGAATTTTCTTTAAGTATACTTTAACTCAAATGTTTTTTGGAATGATATTTGTTTTTAATTTAATGTTATAACTTGATTAAAGTAAGACACTGTTACTCAAATAAGCATAGTACACATTTTGGGTTTTAGTATAGCAGTTCCTTTGTCATTTGTATGAACTGTATATTTTAGAAGTGATCTGTTTATTGATTTACCATTAAAAGTTTCAAAAAGTTAATCTAAAAAGATTAATATTCTGAAAAGAATATTTTTCTTTATATATACTTTTTATTTCTTCATTTAAGTTTATTTGATGTATATTTTATTTATATGGATATGGATGTTTGGTGCTGTAACTGTGAAGATCAGAGTGACAAGCATTTCCTAGTCAAATTAAGCAAAAGCTCAGGCAGTAGTGTATTAGACATTTACCGATTGTGACAGTTTGTCTTCCAGGAATGCTTCACGACGTCATTAGAGTGCTGGATTTAATTTAGCAATTACAGAATTTAGATCGACAATTGTTCTCGTGTGAGGCAAAGAGACTGGAGGTACAGTTGTGTACCGTACCGTGCAAATTCTGTTTGCTTGGCGCCACTCTCATTTTGTGTACAAATGATTATGGTAGAGCTTTAAAAGTTTTGCTTGTAGTTCCAGGCATTTTTAGCGAACTGACCAACGGCCAGTAAATAAGTAACACTAATAAACACACAAAAATATAAAGTCAAGCGAAATATTGAATTACAGTAAGACTGGTGTGCTGTTTATGGAAATACATTCAGATTTTTATTATCAAGCATGATTTCGTAATTCTTGGGTGATCTCAAATAACCATTATATACTCTGCGCGCTTAGAGTTCCACGCATTATACATGTTCCCCAGATCTGTATCTGGCCCGGATGCCACCGTCTTATTGCAAGAACTATCTGAATCCAACACATCTTCATCTGATGAAACAGTACAACCATTTACATTCAATGATGCTTATATTCCAGAAGAAGAAGCGGAAAAGTCACACTTAATTTACCAGGTGGAACTCGATGATCTGGTACGTGATTTACATCTACCTAAACAGATAGCTGAACTTCTTGGATCTCATATTCAACAATGGAAGCTGTTAGATAAAGATACTAGGATGATATTGTTCAGGAAGAGAAATAGATATTTCTTGCAGTATTTCACAACCTCAGATAGTGGTGTCTCTGTGTATGCAGTGATGTGAGTGGATTAACGCTGAAAATAGGTATTTCACATAATGCTAAAGCGTGGCACCTATTTATTGACAGTTCTAAAATAAGTTTGAAGTATGTCTTACTACATAATGGCAATGAGCTGACCTCTGTAACTGTGTTAATGCAAGAAACTTGCGGAACTATGTTCCACATTCTTCAAGTCATAAAATGCGAACATCACTGCAGGTGTATTTGGGGAGACCTTAAAGTGATAGTCCTTTAATGGGATTGCAAACCGAAATTACTAAACTTCCGTGTTTCCTCTGCCTAAGTGACAGTCGTGATAGTGAAAATCATTATAAAGTTAAGGAGTGAATAGGGAGAGACAAATTCATTCTGGGGCAACAACGTATAAGATTTAAGCCATTGATTGACCCACAATAGGTGCTTCTTCCACCTTTACACATTAAATTAGGGCTGGTGAAGGACTTCGTGTGCGCTACAGACAACAATGAGGTTTCCAAACACCTTAAAACTCTTTTCCCGGGTCTGAGTAACGCCAAATAAAAGCAGGAATATTAGTTAGACCTCAAATCAGAAAAGTGATCTCAGTGACCAAAATTTTGAAACAAAGTTAAATTAAAAGGAACTTTCACCATGGAGGTCAGTTAAAGGTGTTGCTCACGGCTTCCTTGGTAGCCAAAAAGATGCAAACTGTAAACATCTGGTACAGAATCTTCTTCAAACATATCAGAAATTGAGGTGTAGAATATCTCTCAAAATTCACTTCCTACACTCCCATTTTGATATTTTTACGTAAATTTAGGATCAATAAGTGATAAACAAGGTGAACGTTTTCACCAAGATATCTTGCAAATGGAACAACGTTATAAAGGGACACATCAATGTTGAGTGACTACTGCTGGTTTCTAATAAGAGAGGATATGACAGTACATAAAAGAAAAAAAGTCTTAAGCGAACATTCCCTTCAACCACATAAACGTGAGTAGCCATTTTATTTTAATTAACATACTTTACACTAAAATAGATCACCATATTAACAGAATTTGAGAAATTTTCACGATTTCTTTATTAGAATATACATTCTTGGAACTACCGAGTTAATTTTGATTTACAAATTATCATAATAGGAATTGCAAACGATTTTAGGGTGACCAGAAAAAAAAACAGATTGTAATTTCAAATTTAACACATCGAATTCATTAAGTTTCAGCTTCTTTCTTTAGAGCACAATTTTTAAAGTTTAAATTTGTATACCAGTGTAATTTATACCGATAAAACAATTATTAGATATGGTTAGGCATATTTTTGTGTTTTCTTTATCAATTTGTGTTACGTCGGTTAGGTTTAGAACATTTGCTAGAGGGAAGTGGGATCTTCTAAGTTAATAGTGAAATATGTACCACACTTCGTTCTTCCTCTCCCGTAGCTGATCGACAAAAAAGACACCAAAAGATGGATGAAGCATAACATAAATTAATAGGTTGTGCATTTTTTTGTTGAGTACGGCTAACATTGCTAGTAACGTGGGCCAGATTGCTGATTGTTTTCTCTTTCCTTGGAATCTTACTGTCAGATCTTGTTTCAAGACTTAAACGTATGCTTTGGTTCGGGTTTAAATTATACATAGTTGCTCTGAAAGGTTTCCGATATAATAAAGACACCAGACATTTCTAAGATCTTTTAAATTTAATTTTATTTCATTTTTCCAGAATTTTTTTTCCAACATAATCTCCTTGTAACTCTGCACACTTCTCCCAGCGATGCTCCCATCTCTATAACCCGTCCAAATAGTACTCGGCGTTTTTCTGTGCAAACTAATTCTTCAGGAAGGTGATTGGCCCTTCATTTGATGAAAATCTCCGTCTCTCTCACTTTTCCAGCGGAAAAAACAGTTTTTTATTTTTCTGGAGCCAATTCTCCCCTTGCAGTCCACGTGTTTTTGTTTCGGGCGTATAATGGCGTTTCCAAGTTTCATCTACAGTAATTAATCGGTTCCAAAACTCGGATTTATTGCGCCTAAACTGCGCCAAAAGAGCTTTGGAAATGTTCATCTGAACACGTCTTTGTTCTAACGTGAGCAAACGCGGCACCCAACGCGCGCACAGCTTCCTCATGTCTAAACGTTAAATTAATATGTGACAAAGACGTTTTTTGACATGTTCATAGCCTCTGCTATCCCTCTCGCTTTAATTTGGCGGTCGTATAGCATCATTTGTTGAACTTTGGCAATGTTATCGTCAGTAGTTGCACTTTTTGGACGTCCCGAATGTTCATAGCCTCTCAAGCTCTTACGGCGAAGTTTAAATTTAGCTGTGCACTCCACTGTTGTGAATTATGGTGCAGAATCTTCAAACACACAATCCAACTCAACTGTGATTTTTGTAGTCAAATTTCCTTCAAAAACAAATATTTAATGACAGCTCAATCCTTTATTTTGTCCTTTTTCATAAAAAAACACACTTCAACTCACTCAAACGACTGTTACATAACAACAGAGCGTCTAACTTTGATGAGTAGCTTTCAACAGATGAACAACGAAAAAAAAACTAGCAATTATTTACGAGTGCTGCCATCTTCATCTTGAGGTCGGATTTTCAGATCAAGTTTTATAGCTCGATGTGTACATAATAAGCTGGGTTTATATGTGCATCTCTAAGTATACTGAACTCAAGTTTAACTAGTTGTCGTATTATGTGAAATATGAGTCAGTGGAAATTCTTCTAAGAAGAAGTGCCTTGAATATTTATAATGCGTATGGACAACATCAAAATTTACCAGAGATTTCGTTTAAATAAGCATCAATGATGGTACCAGCAATTGATACAATTAAACAATAAAACTGTCTAGTTAACAATATTTAATTCCTTGAATTTAACATCACACCTTTGTCTTATATTTTGTCATTTATAGTGTATTGAATTATATTGCAATATTAAACCACTCCATAAAAAATCTTGAAGGACTAGAAGGACCGCACCCATCATGTTGGCGGATGCACTTACTTTAGAGGACTTATTTCTTAGTTATATTTTTCTACACTTCCCATGTTCTACGACTTGTAATAAATACTTATGACAAACATGTCCACAGAGAATTAAGCATTTTGGACCTTTCTAAAAACAGGTATAAACAGCTCCTACTAGAAGGACCGCCATCCGTCATTTTGACGGGTACGGAAGTATGAATAATAGCCTCAGGACCTGACCACATCTGTTGTTTTCCTTCCTGATTGGTTTATGGCACTCTGCAGACACTTTCTCGATGAGCAAAGAGGCTTTATTGCCAAAGTGGCGCAATTCATGCTATCACTCATGTATTTACGAGGTGTTGGAGAAAAAGCTTTCCACTGAAGTTGTTGTCGTCGAATACCTGGTGACCACCATATTTCAGGAACATAATGAGCAGTAACAAATTCGCTGAAATTTTGCTCTTTATGTGATTTGATGACAAGGACACGCGTTCTCAAAGACTATAAGTACAGATCGCTTTGCAGATGCTACTCCTTTATGGAATCCTTTTATTGCCAATTCCTTGCAGTGTACATTCCAAGTACAGGTATCACTGTGGATCAATAGCCGTTTCCTTGCAAGACTAGATGCTCTTTTATTCAATATATGAGCAATAAATTGGACAAACTTGGAACATAGTTTTGGCTTGCAGTTAATGCAAATTCAAAGTATCTGGTGAATTGTTTTCCTCACCTGGGCAAAGACAATCACCGCCCCAAAGGTGTTCCACTTGCAGAGCACTTTGTAATGCGTCTTATACAGCCCTTTGTTTTTGTGGGAAGAAATATTACATGTGACAACTTTTCCACAGTCAAATGTCTTGTAGAAAGTATGAAGCGTAAATGTACAAACATTGTGGCCACAGTAAAGAAATGTAGAAGGGATATGCTTAAATCAGCAAAACCTGCTGCAGCACCTTTGCACACAACTGTACTTTATTAGTCAGGTGACGTAACTCTGACATGCTATCAGAGGGAAAAGAACAAAAATGTTCTTCATTTGAGTTCAATGCATGACACACTTACTATAAATAAACAACATCCAAAAACGCTACCAGAATCAGTGGCGTACTACAATAACAGCAAGTACGACATTGACGTCGTCGATCAAATGGCTCGACTGTGCACAGTGAAATATGGGTACAGAATGTAGCATATACATGTTTTTTCAATGTGTTGAACTTGGTAGCTATTAATGCATAGGTACCCTATAAGGAAGCAGCAGTGAAAGTGTAAGCAGACGTCAGTTCAATATACAACTCAGCAGAAGAGTTGCCTTCAGCATATAAATCCTAAATGCACTTCCTAACACAGTACCTCAGCAGAGCAACATTTGGAAGACTTGCCAAATTAGCGAATGCAGAGGGAAGAATATGAGCAAGCACTTATGTAACAATTGCAGCAAGTATGTTTGTGGACTGTTTAGGCAACGCTGAATACACGTGTCTTAGGTGCTACGATGTTGCAGGTGGCTTTGAATGAGCGAAATCAGGGTTATACGTGTTTTTTCTAACTTTTACTGTGGTATTCAAAAGATCTTTTTGCTAAGGGAAGTTATCCATTTCACATTTGGTCATCGTATATATTTGTATTAATTTTTAGTCTTAAAATGTTCATTTTACCATGTAATTCTTGAGACCAAAGTAAAATTACATACTGGTAAACTGTATAAATAATATTAAATAAACTGGTATGCATTAAAATTTGTTTACTATTTTATAAAGAGAAAATAAAGCTGCACCCGTCAGAATGACGGCTTGGTCCTTTTCGGTAGACCATACTCGCTGGTCATTCTAGTGTTAATAAAGATTCAGCTACGGATAAGGCATATGAAACTGAGAGTAGTTTTCAAATTCGTGCATTTCGTATTGTCTGACAGTCTTACTAAGGGTTATATTACACAAGTGTTTTACCGTATTTGATATCAGCGGTCCATAGCGCCCTTAGGTTAGTTAACACCTACTTGGCGAGAGCCATAAAGGAGTTTACGAGTAGAGCTTAGCATTCTGCGACTCACGGTAACACTCTAATCCAGGGGTCGGTAACCCGTACTGGAGCGATAATGGCGTCACCACTGAGAACTGTAAAACATTTGGTGATAGTACTGAATTCCACTTTCACATAGCTACGAGGGTGGGTGAAAAAGTAATGCCTCCTATTTTTTCCCTTAAATAAGTAAGTTATGTGACAACTTTGAATTTGGCGCAATTCCTCAAACGTTCTTCTCCAATCCCCTGCAGTAGTAACTCCCTAAGTCAATAGGTGGCAGCACTGCATCGACATTCGTATTAGACAGCGTTCCGTGATTGAATTTTTGACTGCGGAAGATAAAACGCCAATTCGCATTGACGAAAGGCTAAAAAATGTGTATGGTGATGCAACGGTGAATGTCAGCACTGTTAGACGATAGGTTCGTCGCTGTAACGAAGCTGAAGGGCAAACACCAATGGCAGATGAAAAGCGAAGTGGCAGACCGGTGACTGCAGTGATACATGCACCATTCAGCGAGTCGATGACATCATTCGTGCTGATCGCCGTATAACAACAGGTGAATTGTGTCGCATTGCCTCCCTCAGTAAAGGCAGTGTCATGACGATTATTCAACAACTGGATTACTCAAAAGCTTGTTTACGTTGGGTACTGAGAAAGCAAGAGCCTCCGAACACTTGCAGCGCTTCAGTTTGGAGAGACAGGAGCTTCTGGAAAAAATTGTTACTGGAGACAAAACGTGGGTTCAGTTTCTGAACCTGAATCAATGAGGAATGGCATCGCACAACGTCATCGAACAAAATAAAATTCAAAACTCAGTGGTCGGCAGGGAAAGTTATGGCGACAGTGTTTGGGGATGCAAAGGGTTTGCTTACGATTGACTTTTTGGAGCAGGGATGCACAGTAAATTCTGTCCAATACGTCAGAACTCTCAAAAAGCTGAAAGCACGAGTTCGCCCAACAAAAACTATGGCGGATGTTCTTCTTTTGCATGACAATGCAAGGCCACACACCAGCCGTTACACCACTGCAGAAATTGAGAAATTGGGATGGTAAGTCTTACCTCAGCCCCCATACAGCCCTGACCTGGCACCATCAGGCTTCCGTCTGTTCGGGACACTAGAGGAGGCTCATCGTGTAATTCATTTTGAAGATGAGGAGGCTGTGTAAACCCGTGCGTCAGTGGCTTAGGAGGCAAGACCGTGTGTTTTACCACACTGGAATACATGCCCTAGTTAAAAGGTGGACCAAAACTGTGGAAAAGGACGGAGATTATATTGAATAGTGACAAATTAATTGTCAATGTGTTAGTTTTCAAGCTGTGTAAATTGGATTCAATTTTCTTGGCAATTAAAAGAGACAAAAGAATAGGAGGCATTACTTTTTGACCCATCCTCGTTCAACTTAGGTCAGTGGAAAAGCAGTTGAATTGCTTTTAATGACTAATGCGTTATTTTAGTAAAAAGTATGTATTTAAATTTAAAAATTTATTAAAATCATTATTTTCCTTCTCCAAGTACACCTGCTGTACATTACAAACACACCTTTAACCTCAAGGGAGCTTTCCTTTATTACTAATGACAAGGTAACTGAGTTACAAAGTGATTAATCTGGTATAAATTTTAAGCTGGCTTAAAATTTCTTTGAGCTCTTTCGGAATCGAACGTGAAACTGAGCGACCGATTTCGCGTAATACTAACACAAAATTGTATATACTTTATACTGCTCGGTACGTTTACTCTGCAGCTAATGTTAGCGGATAGTTTAACTCCGCAATATCTTACAATTGATAAGTAAGCTACACCTAAAAAATTATAATTTTTTCATAATCTCGACATAAAAGTGTTGGTTGATGTTAGAATGTGCAATATATCACCAATAGCGAACAAATTCCATTGCTTTCTGTTCAGTACAAAAATAATCCAGTATCCATTCCCTCCAGAAATAATATATTTCCTTACCCTTTAGCATGCTCTTATTATGTGTTTCAAATGGAAAGAGTTCTCGCCTTTAGCCAATTAGATGCGTTAGAGCCTTCTGTGTTCGTGGCGCTAGACGTAAGGGAACGCAAACTTAATTTTCCAAAGTTTTATAATAATGTAGTTTTTGAAATCGCAATAGCTACATGGATATTTGTATATTACGCAAATTGTTTAAATAAGAGTTACGTACACAAAGTAAGCTCCGTTTGGTAATAAAATTAAATTGTGTACAGATACACAAAAATTATTTATTACACAAAATTTTACTACTCTTAAACCACTTCTCCACATAACTGCCGAAATTTTGCAGGCATTTGTCACAGCGAGGCACACGTTTTTGTATACCTTCTTCATAGAAGTTTGCCGCCTGTGTCTTCAACCAGTTGGAAACATTTTCTTTCAGCTCTTCGTCATTGTTGAAGTGTTGACAACTAAGGAAAGATTTGAGTTGCAAAAACAGAAGAAAGTCGCTAAGAGCGAGGTCAAGGCTGTACTGGGAGTGGTCATACACGTCCCAGCCAAATCCCTGTAGGATGTTTTTCGTCGCATTTGCAGTGTGTGGCCATGCGTTGTCGTGAAGAAACACAGCTCATTTTGAAAGCATTCCCCGGCGCTTATTCTGTATTGCGCGGCGCAATTCCCTAAGTGTCTCACAATAAACATCTGCTTTCTTTGTTTGTTCACGCGGTAAGGAATCAAGAGTAAGATGCCTTTCCTGTGCACATCACTTTCGAGGTGTCAAGATTTGTTTCGGCTTAAAATTTGCTGGGGATAAGGTGTGCCTCCATTCCATTGATTGACGCTTAGGGGTGTTGTAAGAAACCCAAGTTTCATCTCTTGTGACTATCTGTGTCAGAAATTCCTCGCCGCCTTCTCATAACGGGTCAAAAACTGAAGTGCACCACCCATCCGTTTAGTTTTGAGTTGCTCAGTACGAATCTTTGGCACCCAACGTGAGCAAAGTTTACGAAAATTCAGTTTTTCGGTAACAATTTCATGAACTAGTGATCGTGAGATTTGGGGAAATTCCATAGCGACAGCACTAATTGTAAACTTGCAGTTTTCCTGGATCATCAATCGCGTGAACCAGTTCTTCTGTAACCAAATATGGACGCCCACTTCGCACTTCACTACGTCCTTCAGTGAACTGTCGGACCCATCTTCTCTCCACTGTGCATTTTGTGCGTTAACATCGCAAATTTGCCAATAAATTTCAAATGGTTTCACTTTCCTAGCATTCAGAAAACGAATCACAGATCTGATTTCACAAGTGGCGGGATTTTCAATCAACACCGACACTGTAAACAGGCACAACAAAGCGTACGTGGCTGACAGCGATCTCACAATGGCGCACGTTTCTTCTCCTTGATACTGAGCGTCTATAGTGCATGTGCGGATCTGCGATCGAAGCGCTGCTGCGGAGACAAATTGAAGCAGAACTTACTCTCTGGACGCCTTGTTTAAGAATTACTTATTTTTCTAATCCAATGTAAATACCAGCAGTGCATCCGTATAGCTGTGAGTGTTACGTTAAGAGATATTTCGTCATTGTCATTGTCTTCAAAGTCTGAGTACTGAAAATTTATGATGATAGGTTTCGAAATGTTGTTACGTGGTATTTCGTCCCAAAAGTAATCTCTTTCTAGTTTATCTGATGTCTCACGCAATTTTCCCAGTCTTTATGTGCTCCTTGTCAATTTCTTCGTGAATGAGTCGTTCAACGTCAGTCCGTTTAAAAATATTATTTTTGTTTGCAACATAATGTTACATTACAAAACTACCAGGTTTTGTAGGGGTTTAAAAGGTAAGGGGTTTTACCCTCAACCCCATACAGTAACTGGGAGCGTAGCTGTGGAGAATGTAGAGCAGAAGAAACATCTAATTCAAAATGAACTTAGTAACTGTATTCCAGAAAAAAATTAAATGTGTAGTGTTTAACGCCAGCTTTTACTACATACGGCACCGCAGGCGATGACACTGATGATACATGTGATGAACATGGAGCACCGCTGGAATGAGATAGCGGGGGAAACCGGAGATCCCGGAGAAAACCTGCCCCAGTGCCATGTTTGCCACCACAAATCTCACTTTGCGGTCGCCTGGGATCGAACCCGGGTCACCTTGGTGAGAGCCAAGCGGTCTAACCACTGAGCCACAGCGCGGCTTGTTATCCAGAGATGCCTAGCATTTCTACAGGGCACTCCCCGGATCTGGATTAGATCAGCTGCGCTTTAGTAACATTTAACAACATAGTGACATCGTGCAACTATACCTTTAGAGATGTGTTGTTTGTATGGATGAATCTTGTACAACTGGCAGGAGATGTATGTAGCGGTGTACCCTGCTGGTGATCTTACTTTTAAAATAAACTCTTGTTAATGTTCACGGAGCCATCCAACATAGAGTCCATCAGCAAGTCTCCTCTCAAATCTCTCTGTCAAGTCCCACGGGTGCTAACTCAACCAAGCTTAAATAGGGGTCCTGCCCAAAAGCCAACTCAGCAATTCCCAAACTAACTGTTAATTTCCTCCCAACTATTGCACCATATTGTGTAATCATTATTTACATCATTGAGAACATATTTAGACCTGTTACTGGCCCAATAAGCATTGTTTCTCTTGATCAGCAGGACGTGTGATTCATTGTTTACAACATGGAGAACATGTTGAGGCCTATTACAGGCCACCTGTGCATTATTTGCGTTGATCATTAGGATGTGTAGTTCACCAGTGCAAAGTACATCTTTTGCCTGTCAGCAGAATTTAAGCTTAATCATCAACAAACAACTTTGCCCAAACTCAAGGCACAGGAAATAAATGTTACATAACAATGATTATAGTAATTTCCAGATCTTGCTCAGCCTATACCCGCAACAATAATTTGAGCCCATATTAACTCTAATGCATTGTTCTAGCAGTAGTAAGGTGAGTAGAGGAGGATCGCGTCTCATTTGTCCACCTGATACAATTTTTCATGGAACAGTAACTGAATAATGCTGATTTGAACTCTCTTGAGTAAATAGAGATTAAGAACCATTCATAAACAAAGATATAATGTGACCAGACACGTTCTAACAGACTAGCAAGAAGTGTATTGTTTCCTCTCAGAGAATTTAACAAACACCTTGGCTTATTCAAAGTACATATTTCCTTCACCACGTCATGTCAAACATTTGCATTTCAGTTCTGAGTAATTTAAAATATACGTTCACGAAAAAATGACAACCAATAATGATGTTCATTACAGTGCTTACGTCGCAAAGCATTGTTATAATATAACGGTATCTACTTTATTTATTTATAGTAGGAAAACTATTTGAGCTAAACTGTGGAGTTTCTACGGTTATGTTAAATGTATTACTCTCTCCTTCCTCATGGATCAGTTTTTACAAAATCTGAATTATTGTCTTAGCGCGAATAGTATTTACTACAGATTGATTAGTTTGTGGCACGTCACACAACACATACGGGGAATGGAACACGACAACACCGCAGGACTCGGATTGGTTGCTCGCCTGGTAGCGCTCAAAAACAAACACCTTCCCATTTGAAACACATAATAGTTCACGTACTCCGTAGCTTGGTAGTTCCGTGTCTGCTTCATGTTCAAGTAGTCCCGAGTTCGAATCTAGTTCAAGCTGAGCTTCTATAAGATACTTCCAGTTCCAAAGTAACACACACTGTTGATTGTTTCCACATCTCTCCTTTTGTAAGAGGACAGGAAACAAGTTTAGGTAACCAAGAATTGCAGGAGTAATTCCCGAGAAATGTTTCATGCACTCATTGAGTTCTAGTTCCTGATCCGTGTTCCAGACGGTAAATATATTACTACTTGAAAAGTTAGAAGATATACCATTTCAACATATTATGCTTTCTAGTAGTATAATTCAAAAATAGTTTATTTCATACCTCATAGAGATTACATTAGATTTATTTGCATTTAGTAGGTTCACTTGTAGCCAGAAAAGATTTGAACATTGAAAATGTCCAGAGGTATAAAGTTTAATAGCATATATATGTACAAAAGTTAACATAAGACACATATTATAGTATACAGGCAATATGAACAACAAAATGGAAAACAAAGCAGGGATAATTATATATGATACAAAATGAAACACTTTTTAAACCAGCGTTCACTTGACTTAAGCCAGTACGTCTCAACCTTTTTGCAATGGATACCATTCATTGTCATTTCTTAAATACATATACATTAAAAATAAACTTTCAACTTGCATCAAATATTTATAAATAATGATTTGTCATTGGAATAGTTAGATACTACTTATAGAACTGCAGAAGCATTTTCAGGATAATTTGTCATTCAGATAATCTTGTACAGAATAAAAAGATTTTGAGCAAAGGTTCTCTCTAACAGCTTTTTAAAAGCATCGAAATTATCAACTTTTTCTTTAAGAACATTAGGAAGTGCGCCAAATATTTTGATAGTTTCATAATGCACACATTTCTGGAAGCAAGAAAGTTTAGCACTGGGATAATGGATATTATACTTTTGTCTAGTGTTTATTTTGTGAATTACATTATTTGTTGCAAATAAGGCACTATTGCATACAAAGAATTTTAGGATCGAGAATATATACATACAAGGAAGCGTTAATATCTTCAATCTTGTAAAAAGATCTTTACAGGAGCATCTGGTGTGGGTGTTAGTAATGATTCTTATAACCCTCTTTTGCATAAGAAATATTTTTTTACTTTCTACTGAGTTGCCCCAAAATAATATTCCATATTCCATAATAGAGTTAAAGTATGCATGATATACTAATTTAAGTGTGTCAATATAACTCACATTAAACAGCTCTCGGATAGCATAACGGGCAGAGCTGAGTTTAGGTAAGATAATTTATGTGAGCTTTCCAATCTAAACATCTGTCCACTTGAAGGCCCAGTAATTTTATGCTGTCAATTTCTTCTAATAACATATCATTAATCCCGATTTCTATTTCAGTATGTGATGTACGACAGGTTATAAATTTGACCACTTTCGTTTTTTCTAGATTCACAGATAATTAATTTCCTTTAAACCAGCATGACATACAGTTCAAAACATAATTCGTTTTAGTTATACACTCGTTTAAATTTGTACTGGTCACCAGGACACTAGTGTCATCAGCGAAAAGAACTGTACTTGCAATGTCCTTTATATAATGCGAGAGGTCATTTATATAGATGAGAAATAATAAAGGCCCTAACACGGAACCTTGGGATACTCGAAGTTTGTTTTTCATAACCAATATCACTGACAGCTACTTCAATACTCTGTTTTCTTTCAGTTAGATATGATAAAAACCATCTTAAATGCATCCATACTATGTATTGCCTCACCTAGTAGCAATCGTCAAAAAATTTATTAAACAGAAAGATATAAAGGGGGTATTTAAAGGAGAATATGTTCTCAACATTGAGGTTATGTACGTACAAGCTTATAGCTTGAGCTTGAGGATGTATCAAAAGTGTCACATACCATGTCATTCGACCTTCCTACTGCAATTTTTCTCCATGTTTTGCTTTCCTTATTTCATGTAATATGATTAATTGTTTTCACATTTGTGCTGCTTCAATGTCTAACAGAACGCACTCTTCTTGAGAAATAAAATTTGGATAATTTTGACTCTGATTTTTTTTTTTTACCATTTCAACTGTTTATCGCTGAATATCACACAGAATTCACTATAGAAACTGTGTCTTCATAAAAGTTTATAATTTGCATTCTCAAATGTTATAACTTTTCACTTCGAAGCCCTACATTATGAAAGTTTCGGTTGAAGTTTAAACTATGAAACTGGTCCTAAAATTACAATGCGGATTCTTCTAATTTCTTCTCTCTTCTAAGTTCGAGTGTGTTTTCAATTATTTTGCAGAGGATACCTGTGTTATCCCTGTCCTTCACTTGTTTATAGACTACAGCTAGCCTATCCTAGCTGCCTGGATCTAGAGTCACGAGTATGTTGTCCTAGTTCGCTAATAATTACCACTTTAAAGTGTAGAGTATAATGTTTTCTGAGCCAATTAATGGACTATTCTGTTGTTATTTCGTGTTATCTTTTAGTGTGTTGTTTAGGCAGAATTTCAGCAACCTGCAGTAAAACAAATACTTGAAATTGGAGATCTCATCTGTAAGTCAAGAGGTTTCAAGTGTGCAATTTGCAATCCTCATTATCTGTAACAATATTTTGTTTGTGTGATATGCTTTCGGCATGGTGCTGTAAAATTAGGAATGCTTTCCAATTATACTTGTGACTGATTTCCTCTCGGAAAATACATATCTTTCCCCTCTTAATTATGGCACTAGGATAGTCTGAAAGCGGTGCAGTATAAAATTTCTACATTTCGTTACTGCATATTAAAGTAATATAAAACAAGTATGTTGCATTCCGCTGAAAAATCTACATTCTCTTATACAAACTTTTATTACTTAAGCTTTTTGTGGAATTGTAATGTTTAGTATTGCAGTTGGAAGGATTTATTTTAACACAGAAACTGTATAAAATCAACAACATATTTTATCACCAAGGTAGCATTGCCTACATTATTATTTCAGAGAAACGTATATACTTATGTATTACTCTGTGTCAATCAGTGTTGCCACTTCCCTCTATTTCTTCTTAACAGAGCTAATGGAGATTAACACTTGACCCTATACCTAATAGAGACCCCATATAAGAGGAAAAGCGATAGCCAGATTAATAAAACACATTCTTTTACAGAACCAGTAGAAAAAATTTGTCAATTTCAAGAGGAATAATTTGAAAATTGTAATTTTTAACAGAGATAGTACTGTAAATTGTATTGCAAAAACCATGACAAACTGTGAACCTTGAAATATATATGCTTTTTATGCATATTTGGTGCAGAATAATATTTAAACGAAGTATTCTGTAAATATACTACTTTATTTTTATATTTAGTTTCTTGTAAAAAAAAGGCACGAAGTTCTTTAGGAAAATTCCCTCCCCAAACTAACCTATGAAGAATTTTTACACAGTGTTAATTTTCTTAAAAATAGCTCGATGATTTTGACTTCAATAGCATACATTAGGAGACCTACGTGATAGAATGTTTAGAGTTTTGTGGGATTAATCTGTGATAGGTCCTTCATTTTAAAGGAATTTGGTTTAACCGATATAATAGGTACCTAAGGACTTGCTACATCGCATATTTATATTTCTGCACAATTTATCTCAAATAAGCCGTTTATAACATAAACGACACGTAGTGTACTGGGTTATAGTTTTGATCATTCTTTAAATTTCTACTGCCTCTCATTTTTTTAGAATGACTTGAAAAGAATGGATTCTCAAGGCAGCATGCAGGGACCTGATTTTAAATATCTGCTAATGGATACGGTGTCCTCTATTAACGCTACTTCAGTAAAGAGTCACCTCGGATAACTGAGCTAGAGAAGGGCAGCTTTCTTAAGAGTAGTTTCCTGAAACTATATTCAAACAAATAAATAATATACTACGCCCAGCGATAGAATAATGTAACGCGACCGTTGGAACACCCTCTAAAGCAGCTGGGAGCGGAAGACGGGGGAGGTCAATGTTAGCTACGCCCTCCCCTCGTTTGTCTTATAGTGGTGACAGGGACGACTGGGGAAAGAAAAATAATTGTGCGGTCTGTTTCTCTTCCACCTGGTTCCAGAAATTACGGGATCTTTCATCATCTGGAAACGTCTAGAAGACGGCGAGATGCTTATAAAAAGGGCTGCAGCTAGTCAGTGAGTGAGTCAGTCAGTTGGTTAGTGTGTGAGTGAGGACAGTTCTTGGTGTAAGAAGGCAGTGTTAGTCAGTGACGTGTTAATGAACGAAAGGATTGTGCAACGGAAGACTGTACGTAACTGGTATGTGCATCGGAGTTTATGTAATCGCGAGGACAAGTGAAATTGTAACGGACGGACTGGTGAATCGTAATTGGTGTATTACGTAATTCTGTGTAATTGGCAAGAGTTAAACTGTAAGTCGGTGGAAATAAAGCACATTTTGGAGTGGTGTAATTGGACTTTTTATTTCACGAACCCACAAAGTCACACTGGTGTCAGGAAGCGGGAAGATAACATCACCGAACACTACAGCCATGGAATCCGCATTGGAAATGCTTTTGGCGAAGATGAACGAGTTAATAACAAAAACAGAAGCGGCAAGTAACAACATCACCGCAGAATTGAAACAAGTGAAGACGGCCAACGACAACATCACCGCGGAACTGAAACAAATGAAGACGGCCAACGACAACATCACCGCGGAACTGAAACAAATGAAGACGGCCAACGACAACATCACCGAGAAGATGGAAGAAATGAAGGCCGAGTTAACCACAGAAATGAGAGCAGCGAACGGCAGTCTGGCCACGGAAATGAAGGCGGCGAACGAGGCTCTCGCCGCAAAGTTTGAGGAACGGTTGGCCGGCGTGAGGGATGACGTCGCGAACCTGGGCAAACGGAAGGGTCAAGTAGACGACCGCCTTAATGATTTAGAGGAAAAGGCCGACAACATCGCAAAACCCCTCACCCGCCTGACGGAGGAAAACCGGCCTTATGTGTGGACGGAGGACGCCGAAGACGCTTTCCAGCACCCGAGGGGGACCCTGTGCAGTGCTTCAATTTTGGGTTTCCCACAACCGGGTGGCGCCTTCATTGTGGACACCGACGCCAGCGACCATTGCATTGGAGGTGTCCTATCGCAGATCCAGGACGGCCACGAGCGCACAAGAGTGGAAGAGGAGGAGCGTGCCGCAGCAGTCCGAGTAGTTGTGGCAGTGCCTGCTGAAGGCTGGGATAGCGCAGGCCTGAGGAGGGAGCAGCTGGCGGACGCAGACTTGGGGCCACTCTTGAGGGAAGTGGACGCAGGGACGAGACCAACCTGGGAGGACATCGCACCGAGGAGCGCCACCTACAAGTCGCACTGGGCCCAATGGGACTCGTTGAAGACCAGAGAGGGCGTGCTGTTCCAGGTATGGGAGTCACCCGATGGGAAGGCGCAGAGAGAACAGTTGGTACTTCCCCGGAGCAAGGTCCCGGAAGTTTTGGAGGAAGAGCACGCCGGTACTTCAGGAGGACACCTGGGAGCGAACCGAATGATTCGCAAACTACGGCAGCGCTACTTCTGGCTGAGACTCCGAGCGGATGCTGGTGGTACACCTGGACCGCCTCGCACGCTACGTTGGGGCTGTTCGGGGCGAACAGCTTTGAGGAGGGAGCAGTGTAACGCGACCGTTGGAACACCCTGTAAAGCAGCTGGGAGCGGAAGACGGGGGAGGTCAATGTTAGCTACGCCCTCCCCTCGTTTGTCTTATAGTGGTGACAGGGACGACTGGGGAAAGAAAAATAATTGTGCGGTCTGTTTCTCTTCCACCTGGTTCCAGAAATTACGGGATCTTTCATCATCTGGAAACGTCTAGAAGACGGCGAGATGCTTATAAAAAGGGCTGCAGCTAGTCAGTGAGTGAGTCAGTCAGTTGGTTAGTGTGTGAGTGAGGACAGTTCTTGGTGTAAGAAGGCAGTGTTAGTCAGTGACGTGTTAATGAACGAAAGGATTGTGCAACGGAAGACTGTACGTAACTGGTATGTGCATCGGAGTTTATGTAATCGCGAGTACAAGGGAATTGTAACGGACGAACTGGTGAATCGTAATTGGTGTATTACGTAATTCTGTGTAATTGGCAAGAGTTAAACTGTAAGTCGGTGGAAATAAAGCACATTTTGGAGTGGTGTAATTGGACGTTTTATTTCACGAACCCACAAAGTCACAATAAATGACCGTTTCAGTTCGCGTCCATGTGCGTTCGGAATGGAAGTACTATTACCGCTTCGTTAAGTATAATATTAATATATATTTTCGACACTAAAAGCACATTCTTCCAGTTAAGTTTCACGCAGCACACTATTAATATCCATGAAAATTAACTGCTACTTGCGTATTTTACGTACTCATTAGCACGAGACTTGACCAATGCCAGCAATTCCGCCTTAACATGGCCCTCTTGGAAAATTAAATTTTTACTCTGTAGCCGTGTTAGCATGTCACTTGTTAGATTATAGGTCTAGCCTCACACTGTGATAGGAGACATTATCCACCACAATAACTCTACACCCGCCTTGGTAGCGTGTCTGCCTCACGTTCCAGAGGTCCCGAGTTAATATCTCGGTCAGGGTGAGTTACCTGGATAAGGTTTTTCCAGGGTTTTCCCTTATCCTTCAAAACGAATGTCGGGTAACTCTAAGCTCCATGTAACCTGGACTCATTTGAGTATCATTTCACCCAATTCATTCACCGTCCCTTATGCCTTAACGTTGGAGGACGTAAATTAAAGAAGAAAACACATTAAATCTATTCAGTTGTAATTTGGAGAGAAACTTTCCAAACCAGGATTTGAAAACGTCGCCATTCATTTCTTCATGATAGTCTCCCGTTGTTTTGGAGACGAAAACGAGCTCGCCACTTTCGACAATGCCATCATCACTTCCTATGTGCAAAACTATAAGACACTTACCCCTCCCCGTAGGATTTCTAAGTCCTACATTTGAACCAAATCGAAATGCACATTTTTCTTTCTTTTTTAATTTCACTGTGGTGCCAGTTCATACTTTACCGTGTGTCCCTCGTTAACCCACGTTTAGTCTAAATAATAAACTTTCCGCGTTTTACGGAGTTCCTTTATTTTGCAGAGAAAATCTCTTCGCAATAAAATAATATCATCTTTGTCCATAATGACACTCTTCCTTTTTCTGTTCACTAATTCCAACCAATTTCCAGCAGCAGTTTGTGGAGGGAAGATCGTCTGAAGTCTGGAAACTTGGGATCAGAGTTAACAGGCAACATCACTTTGTTTAAGGTGGGAGGTTCATTGTTAAAAAAGGAGTGATCATCCAACACTGATCTGGCACGTGGTCTCTTCTTGCTGGGAGTTGAAACATCACCGAATGTGGATATTTCCTTGCGTGCACTATAAATCCTGGAAATCGACACACCGGTAAACTCAGAGGTCAACTTCACCACCTCATCGATAGCAAGTTCTGGAAATGTTAATTACATTCAATATTATTATTTTTTCATCACTTCGTAAAGGCTGTCCGCGTGCATGTTTAACAGTACTCGTC
>JAUKNK010000478.1:212500-245000 GCA_030765055.1 Mantis religiosa
TGGGAGGTTACTATTGCTTGTGTAGCAGTAATAAATATGAAATAACAAGATTCACAAATTCAGTATGTTCCCATGTATTTCTCAACCATACATGTGACAATATGTATGTATGCGTTTATATGTATGTGTGAGAACACAAAATAGACCTAATACAAGGATGCAAATGAGTTCAAATTTATTTAACTATATTATAGTTGAGATAACAGACAAGGTTAAAGAAGGAAATCAGCACTGTCCAGTAATAGCAAACAAAGAAATTTCTGGACTGCTATATGCAGATGACCTTAATGGTAGGATTTATAACGATAGTAGGATTGCAGAAAGCAATGAATGAAATCCAGAAATTCTGTGAGGATTCGGGAATAAAAATAAACATATATAAGTCGCAAGTTATGGTCTTCAAGAAGGCAGTTAAACTAAAACCGGACGGAAAATGCTTACTAAATGGCAAAAGGCTAGAAATGCTCAATGAATTTGAATACTTAGGAGTAAGGATGGATAGCAATGGAAAGTGGAGAGAACACAGGTGAAAAATTTAAGCAAAATGAAGGGTGGAAATGAATGGGATAAGAATATGCAAATATAAGCTAGAAATTACAACCAAGTGGTTAGAAAGAATGTAGGAAGCACTAGTTGAATCCAAAATGTTGAATGTAGTGGATATCTTGGGAGGCACAGAGGTAAAACAAAAGTACAGAAGGTTTTTAAAGAGCTGTTAGGCTTACCAAGTTCAGCACCTAGGGAAGTAGCTTTAGTAGAATTAGGAAAGACAAGAAATGCAATAATAATGGAAAGAATAATAAAATTTTGGTAGAGATGTTTCGCCAAATTATGAAATTATGAAATTATGCATGACACAGCAAAAGAGGTTTGTGAACTCAAATTGTTGGTGGGCAGAGATAGGAAGAATTGTGGCAAAAAATAGGAATGGGAGCTATATGGAAATTACAGGAAAGGAATACAAGCGATGTGGGTAAATTCGTAAAATGCGGAATAGAAGATGTAGAAAGACAGGAAATCTGGAGAAGTCTAGAAAGTATGAAATCGTTACAATTTTACAAACAAATAAAGATAAATTGGGGATAAAGAAGCATATGTAGATAACTGCAATAGGCAAGAGTGACAAGGGTTAGCTTGGACGAGAACAGCGGCAATATTTCTATGAGAGATAAGAGGTAAGAAAAGGGGAATTTGTGAATTGTGTGGGGGAAAAGAAGGTATAGAACACTATGTGACAGAATGCGAGGATGCTGCAATGTGGAGAAAAAAGGTTTGGGAGGAAAAATGGCAGAAAGTAGAAAAGAGGATAGTAGCTATAAAAATGTTAAAGGGCGGGGAGGAAAAGAAGGTAAGTAGTATTGGTGAGTTCTTGCAGAAAGTAAATGAAAAATGGGGAAGAAATGTAAAGAATATAAGAAAGGAAGATGAGGGGGAAGAATGGGACTAATGAAGTAACAAGGAGACATGGAGGTTAAGAGCTATAGCAGCCGCGTTCATTCCATCCCAAGCGAGATCAAAGCTTTCCCTTCTGACCACACATTTTCACATGTAGGAAGTTATAAGGGTCATCCACCCTTAAACTTATGCGATGGTCCTTCTTCATACGTTCACCAAGTTAAAGCGCTGGTGTAATATTTTTCATGTATCTTCAGAACTGCGGTACCTTCTGATAGCTTAGACTGTGCACATGTGCTTCTTATATGTGTTAATTAAACTTATATTTATAGAAGTTACTTAGTGTAGTTTTATAAATTTATTAGTGTTTACTAGTTATTGGCGTTTAGCACTTGCATAATTTAATTAAGGTGTGGAGACCGTGGGTATCGAACCTAACATGGATATGCTAACATGTATTTTCATTCATGCTTGTAATATATGGCTAACAGTATTTCTAACCGTTCTCGAATTCTAAAACTATGAAATTTAATTAAAATGTGGAATTTACGTGATTGTTTACTTAAATTGTGTTAAAAAAGTCCCTCCCATAGGGGGAGGGGTGCGTTCGTTTCAGCTGCCAAGGTGCGGGCGCTGCGGACCCCTAGCACTTGTGGTACCTCTGACGTTACTAGAGGAACCTCGGGCCCAACATTCGAGCCCCTCCATCTGGGAGTTGTTCGTATTGGGTTGGACTCGAGGGGCAGAGTGTTCCCACCACCCACGGGAAATAGGGTACCTCCGGCCAGGCCTTGGCCGCCCGGAGGGGGTAGAGGGTTGCCTCATAAGTCCCGAGTGCTAGCCTGCAGAGCTAGTAGCTGGTGTGCTAGATCACCAGCGGCCCTACCAAGGTTATTTGGTAGCTGGTTCATTAAGGACCGGCGCGTAAGTGGCGTATCCACTTCCGTCCCGTCTGCCGTGTGCAGGCGGCGGTGGGGGCACTTTATTGAATAGGTACTGTCCTACGGTAAATATACCAGAGATGCCCGGTTCTGGTCCTACGTGTCCAGGACTAATGGGAGTAGATCCTCGCATTTGTTAAAGGAACTCCCCTCACCCCCCCCCCCCCAAAAAAAAATTACACTGCTTAACTTTATTGAGACTTGTAAAAGTAGCCGACATCCTTTTAAAAAGTTTCCAGCATTCAGCATTTAAGAAGGGTAATAGAGTTTCCTTACTAGTTTTTCTGTAATTCCTTAGTTCTTTTTTTAAAGTATTTACTGTTAAATCAACTGAAATTGACAACCTGTAGCTGCCATAGAATATAGGAAAATGTTTTAGGAAAAATCGACTCACGATTGCAATAAACAAAGCTCTAATCTTTGCTTATAAATTATTTACTACCAGAATATCCAAAGTGCTTATTTAATTTGCAAGTAAATAAATACATCGTAAATTCATGCACACTGATGCCATTTAACCCTTTTAAAATTGTAATGATGTTTTACAAAGCTTTCCTTGGAAATGATGTAAACAATACACATTTAGTTCTTGTGGTAATATAAGTACTATACCATAACAGCATAGGTAATATATCTCTTTCCAGTTATGTTATAAAACGTTATAGCATTATGTATTATTATACAATACATTAATTATTTAAAATTCATTTGAAAATATCAATAAGTAAACCAAATGACTAGTTCGTTCAGTGAAATCAGCTTGAAGTTTTTTTTTTTCCTTCTAAATGTTATTTTAAACGATGGCCACCCTGTGTTTTTTCAGCTATAAGCATGCGCCTAACACTCTTCACCCCTCATGGCAATTAACCCGGAGAAGAGCTCTGCGATTCTCCTGGCGAAAACCAGAGCCAACCGGTTGCAGCAGAACTTCGTTTTACGGCACCGTGGAATCCCATGGGAGCAAACGGCGAAGTATCTCGGAGTGACGCTAGACCGCAAATTAACTTACGCTCCGCACGTCAAAGGCAAGGTCCAGCTTGGGCAGGGCGCGCTCAGGAACCTATACCTATTATTCCGTTCAACCCATGCCACTCCGTCTCAAACTCCAGCTGTATCGGGCGATCATCCCGCCCATGATCCTGTACGGCTGTGAGATCTGGGGAACAGTGGCAAATACCACTTTCGTCAGACTCCAGACGCTGCAGAACAGGGCGCTACGGGTCATCTACGATACTGACTGGAGATTTCCCGCCCATATCCTTCATGAACATTCGAACATCCCGTACATTGTCGACGTCATTCGAGAGAGGGCTCGTTCAATGTACGACAAAGTTCAAACCCATGGCAACCCTTTGGTGAACTCACTGGGCAGGTATGACCAGAGGGAGCAAAGACGCTTGCCATCATACAAACTCCCTAGAGACGTTTTGGGGCCCCTTGGTTAACCCAAGGGAAACCCCAAACGTATTCAAACTCACATAACGCCTGATGGCTCAAGTGTCAGGCCACCCGTACTCAAAACGGGGCAAAAGCTCTAAAACAGATCCTTCCCCAACGGGAGAAAGTAACAAACCCGCCTAGCTGTTGCCTTCAGAGAACACTCAAGGGCAACCAGTTAACACCAAATCTCAAACAAACAAACAAAAACCTACCGCCAGCAGAAAAAAATGCAACCAATCTTAAATCACTTCGCAGGTTAAGCCGCAAAGCGGCTAGGTACTGCGGCAGAAGACACCCGGACGGGGAAAAAGAAAAATTGCCCCGCCCGACAAGGACTACCTCTGGACCTCTGGACCTCTTCACCCCTCCGTCCCGGTAAGTGTATCCTAAGCTGTTTATGACATTTTGGTAGGGGGAAGAACAGCTTTTCCGTACAAAGGCAACCGCCTGGGGATGCCTTGAGCGAGGTCACTACACGTGGTAGAGCAGCAGACCAGGGTGTCGTGTAAGCCAAGGTATCAACGACGTTAAGGCAAATAAATGTACCTTAAAGTTGAAAATTGTAACATTTTGGAATATGCACAGTAAAAATCTAATCTAAAATGTTCCCTTACATTCTTGCATCGGTTTCGACAGAATTAATCACACTTTGTTTTACTAAAACCATAAAATACTTCGGCGGTGCTAAATCAAGGAATCTGGCGTTACACTTTTACAAGACTTTCTCTATTCACTTTGGTTAATTTTCGTATAACTTTCAATGTTATCAAGACAAATATGTGTAGAAACATATCATTTAGTACAACTATACGTATACTTAGCAACGAGTGTAGAGAAAGATACATATTATACTGCAGGCTCCGATAGGACCAGGATAGCTAAAAGAGCTATATAAATAGTATAATGAAATAAAAGCAGTTTTTCTGAAAATTACAGAAAATGTATCATTGGTACTGATATACTTTATATGCACTTTTCTGAATCCAAGAAATTTTTTATTGATTACGAGACTTTAAAAAACTGGAATTATAAACGCTATAGTGTGGGATTTGACATAAACTATTGTCTCACTGTACCTTAGAATAGTTACATCAAAAGTAAAAGAGAAGGTAAATGAAATAAATAAATAGCTTTTACATTTTGAACTCCCTCCACAAAATTGCCCCCCTAGAGAAGATAGTTCATACAACCGCTTACTTCGAGCGTGAGTTCATCCTCAGAGGAAATGGAGTGATGAATTTGAGCGTTGTCGTTTTAAGGGTACTTGAAAGCTCGCATTCTGTGACATTTTCTCATAAAATAAGACATAATAGAAGAGGTATAACAAAACATGCGGAAGCACAAAGAAAGGGGAAGCATATTACAGGAGGGAAGCGGTGGCTTTGGTAGACAGGCGTCGAGCTGTGATATGGCAACAGCTGTTGCGGACAAGGGCGACTCGTCAATTCTCCAGAAGTGGCAGTGTTCCAGCCTGACGAAACTTGCTTGATTCAGCAGAACACGGTTTTAAATCGGCGATGAAAATGTTCTTCTCTGTGACCGAACAATCGCAGTTCCTTTGGCTCGCGTAGCTAAACTATAGGCTGTTTTATAAATGCTTACTTACTCAGATATTAAAAGAGACCGACTGTCTTTATACCACATGTGAAACATTCAGAACAACCCTGGTTCAATTCCTTCGGATTTTCGTTCTTAACCATCAGTGTTTCGTGGTGTTCCCTACTCAGTAGGCTCAGGTGGTTTCCATCTTTACACCTTATTTTCATTTTTGTTTGGCTTTCTTATTTTTCACAGGATAAGCAATGCACAATTTCTCTAGTAAAGAATACTGTAATCCCATGGACACAAGAGCGCTATCCAGTCATATAGGTGGCTTACTGTAGGTAGATCCGGCACTATACAAGATCGGCTGCACACTTCTTTTGTATGTTTGTCTGCTGTCTATAACTTCCTTTCTTTCAAATAGAAGTTAAGATCTATTTATTTAATGCATCAATTGCTTATCTACGTATCCTGATCTTGCTGAAATTTCTAAACCGGTTCTCATATACCGCTATCCGCGATGCCTCAACGCAATCGATTCAAATAGCAATGGTCGTTAGAACGTTAGGTAATGGACTGTCCATCCATTCAAAGCTCATCGTCGTGAGTTCAAATGTCGGCAGCTGTAGTCAAATGCGCCTTTGATAAAGGACGGGGAGGGTGCAAGTAAAGTAATCGGTGTGATGGCACGCTTGGATGTTGCCGGGGCATCATTTGAATGCAGTTGCTTGGATTTTACCTTTTGATAACTTTTTGTTATTTATTAACACTGCATGCTCCGTTACATCGTAACACTACATGAATTCCTTAAACTTATTATAACTAATTGTAGTAATTACAAGCTTTACAAGTGTTACAAGTTTTCAATATATATAATACAGGTTTTTGATTATGCTTTTACAGTTTTTCAAAGTCTATTTTGTTTATGAATTTTAAAAATTGTTTTTGGTAGTGCTTGATTAGATCACTGATTGTTGCCGGCCACTACCCACCTCTCAGTCTAATGTTTTGTTTTAATTCTAATCTTTCACTGTTCAGAAGAGGACAATCGTATATTAAATGATCCACTGTTTGGTTTTGTAGTTCACATTTGCACATTGCACTTTCCGTTATTTTGAATCTGTTGTAGTAGTCCGTTGTCTTCCCATGTCCAGTTAGGATGGCGGTAGTCTGCCGTTGAGTGCGATCCTCATTTTTAGTCGTTCTTGCTGATTCTTCCTTTTGTTGTGTTCTCCCATTGGTCTTGCCACCTTCGCGGTCCTTTCTCTTCTGCCTCCTTGATTATGTGTGTTCTGGGTATCTCGCTGTAGATAATCTCTCCGTTGTCTTCCTGTGCAGCCTCCTTTGCCGATTGGTCTGCTAGTTCGTTCCCGCGTAAACCTTTTGATAGTAAAAAACAAAATACAATGTAATTGTAATAATAATATGTTTTTGTGTGTATAATTGACAAATGCCAATACAATACTATAATAGGCTGACCCCGTAGCTCCGCCGGTAGAGCGCCTGCCTGCAGTGCGGGGGGTCCCGAGTTCGATTCCCGGCTAGGGGTGGAATTTTTCTCCAACCAAGATGATTCCTCATCTTCCACAGTCTGGAAGTATGAACGAGAATGTGAATGTGCGCGTGATCTAATGATTAAAACCCAACGATTACGATTTAACACTTCGATATGTTCAAAAGAAGAACGGCCGCCGATATGACCATTGGAGTTAAAGTCGAGGTATAAATGGAACAAACAAACAAAATATTACAATAACAAAAGAACTGCACTAAAATGTTTTTCAAACTGCACAGCCTAATGTTGTCCTAGGGCAATAGGATGCAGTAAACAGTTACGTGCTTTTCCTCTCAGCGTTTCGTTCTATATTGGGGGTAAATAACTGCTTAACTTTGCTCAGATGCCTCTTTTTTAAGCTTGAGGATCTTTTATGTCCCACGGAACACGACCTTACTTCCCTTTCGAAGAAAGCCATCTTAAGGAATTCTACCCCCAAAAGAATTCATCTGGCTTTCAATGTACAACCTCGAGGATATCATGTTACCTAATGAAGTAATGAAGTAGCATGAATGCCTTAAATATACATCATCATCATCATAGTCATCATCGTCGTCGTCATCATGATGATCATCATGATCTGTTTAGAAGAGATACCAGAATGGATCACGGTACATTGTATACTTCGTACCAACATATTTGTGTTAAAATACACGACCTGAGACGTGCATGTTTCGAACATAAGATCTTTTCAGACACAAAAATCTACAAAATGATCTTGGGAAGTACGAAGTGTAATACCCGCATAAAATTCCCTGTATCTTCTATGTTAAAGAATAATCTATCTTAGCGGAATTCAGTTATTACAGCCAACGACTTATTGTGCGTCAGACCGCAGGAAGAAGAATGAAATGAATGTATCCTAGAGACGGCCAGAACTAATCACAAGCGACCAAAACAGGTTTAAGAAGTTTCTTTATTCTCAGAGAGTGCCAGGTCGCAATAGAGAGCCTTACCATGCTGCCAGGTTCAGTTGATCAAATAGCCCTCTTCGGGTGGTCGACCAGCCAACCTTATTTTATGGAGAAAATAAAATTAAATCAGGAACCTAGCTACCTCTGCGATAACTTGTGACGCTTAGTTCCCCCTAGCCATCCACCTACGGTTTATTTTAGCGGTTTTCCTAGCTCGTTGTCGAATGCTGGAGTGGTTTCTTTCTTGACACGACTTCCTTTCGATTGCTTATGAATTCCGAAAAATGTTATCTACTAGGATTAAGGGAAGCAAAACACATTGTTTATGTCAGCAAGTCTTTTGGAAATGACACAACTTTTATAAGTCATACGCGTTAAACAAACAAAATATATAATATTCCTCTTCTTCTTCTTCACTTCATGGCAAAGGCAATCAAGTACCTGTTCCGCCTTTTAAGTCCTCCAGCCATTCATTCATACTAAACAGGTCCAGCTCTTCTCTTATATTTTCATTCCTTATTAAGTCCCTCTTCGCTCATCCTTTCACACTTCTGAAGTCTGTATTTTACTCTGTTGCTTTTTAGTTAACGTCCAAGTCACACTTCCGCATGTCAGTATAGGTACAGCCATAACTTTGTAGAACTTTAATTTTGTTTCTTTACGTATTTTGTTTCTAAATGTTCTAGTAATTGTTCCACACACTCTTTGAAATTTACATATTTTATTGTAGACATCATATTCCTTGTCATAACTAACATCAGTTCCCAAGTAGTTAAAATGGCTTACCTGTTCAACGCAACGATTATTTATAACTATTTTTGTTCTAATTGGCTCATTCCCAATGAATGCCATTACCTTTGAATTTATAAAATAAATTTTCATATTATATTGCTTACAAAGTTCACTAAATTTAAAAATAAATTTTTTCAGGGCAGACTTGCTATTTTGTAGAATAACTAAGTCATCATCATACAATAATATATTTAAAAAAATTATTTGAAATTTTAAAACCTACATTCCCTAGCTGCTTGCATCTGCACACTAGGTCGTCAATATAAATACCAAAAAGTATAGGTGATAAAGTACACCCTTGTCTGACACCCTGATTAGTAAGAATTTTTTTAGAAATTTTACCATTGTTCCTCACATTTATTTTTGTGTGGAAGTAGAACCATTATATCATTTTTACTAATTGTTGTGGGTATCCTCGTTTTTTCAATATATGCCACATTTTGCATTGGTTTACCCTATCGAAGGCTTTTTCAAAGTCAATAAACGCCATATGCGTTTCTTTATTAAACTCTCTATGTTTTTCAATTAGTTGTTTAACAATAAAAATGTTATCTACACAGGTTCTGCCTCTTCTAAATCCACTTTGTTCTTCCGAGAGAAGACATTCAGCTATATTCTGCAGCCTTCTGTTATTATTTTAGTAAATATTTTATAGGCCGTATCCAGTAAACATATTCCTCTGTAATTGCTACAGTAATTTCGTTTCCCTCTCTTAAAGGTAGAGATGGTTTGGGCTATAAGCCAATATTCTGGGATACATTGCTTCTTCCAGCACATATTATAGATATGTAGCAGTCGGAGCTTTAGCAATAACCACCCATATTTAAATAACTCTGCGTTTAATCCATCTTGGCCCGTTGCTTTCCTATTTTTAGTTTTTATAAGCGCTTCTTATAATTCTTCAATTAAAATTAAATCTCCTTCATATGTGACGTTGCCTTCTGCGTTTTTGTTAAATATTCAAAAATCAATACTAATAGGTTGACTATTGTAAACTATAAGATACCAAATTAAAATTTTTGTACTTGGAAAAATGTTGTTATCCAAAATGTATATATATAACTCAAACATTTCATCAGTAAAGTTTGGTCTATTTTGGACTGTTTTAATTGATTAAAATTTCGAAATTGCCACAAATTTTTAGAAATTTGTGATATGCCTATTTTTCGGTCTAATAATTTCCTAAACAGGTATACTTTAACCAATCATCACAAACATTTAAGAAAATAAAAATGGTAAGACACTAAACGTGTTCCATTTAAAGGATAGACTCTGCTAGGGGAAGTTGTTAATTACTCTAACCCACTTAATTGCATGTGAAACATAAGGTTTTCAAATACGGCAACTAACCGAATATCTGTTATGCAATAACGCTAAGTACGCGCTCACAAATGGATCTATTTACTAAAACACCTAGTTTACTTTTCCTACTATTTATCTTACTGAATAGAGAAAACAATGGATTCCAGCGAAAAATTCGATATCAAATTTTAACACAAAATATATGTTTCACACTCTCTGAGCACAAAATCTGCACGTGTGCCTGTTCTGACCAAAAATAAACAAGACTACTTTCCAAAATGCGGTGCTCATATTTCTAAGAACGTCCTCGTGTTGAAGCCATAATTTACATGGAATATGTTCCCAGTCCTTACACTACGGTGTAATTGTACGCAGAAGGATTCGCAAGTATAACATGGATAATATAATGTAACATACATTTCCACACCATGCCAATATGAACTAAACCAATATATATATATATATATATATATATATATATATATATATATATATATATATATAAGGAGTTGGGTTAATCATACAATTTTTGAGGCGCCATAATTAACAGTTAAGTCTTGGTTTTCTGTCTTGGGCTTTCTGCAAGAGTGGCTATAATTGGGTCACATAAAACAGTTGAAAGGACCAAACTTATGAGAAATAAGGAAGTAGTAAACTAGCCTATATTTTGGACAAGAAATCATATAATTAGATATTTGAATTTTAAAGTTTTGATTTCAAATTACATTAAAATCTCCACTAACAATTATTAGAAACTCACGAATATATCAGGAAGGAAAGCGAACACGGCTGGAAATATGACCACCGAAGCAAGATACATTACGTATAAGTGCCAAAATTATGAGGACAGCACAATTTGTGGATACAGAGCAGGTAAATGTATCATAACAAAACTCAACACGTGATTCTAGTCTAGGACTAGACTCCATATCTAAAAAGCTAATTATCTCTTTAATCTGCCACATTTTTCTCATAACTTTAAGGAAATGGTGAGACATTAGCTAGACATATACAAAATATTTTGTAAGAATAGTTTGTATAGGCCATGTATTTAGAGGTTATATAGAGAAGGGAAACACAGTTCATGGCGATCTACATAGATGTGTAATGGCTACTGTCCATGGAGTGAAACGAGGTGGGCACAGGAGGCTGCAGGTCGCAGGCTGACACATCCCAAATACGCGCGAAGATTTTAACAGTTCCAGACTCGTGTCCGATTGAGGGTTGACTAAGCACACTTCCAGTGTCTACGCAGAGTACACCTTCCTTTTTTGAATAAGCATGTGCAATATGTGTCTGACCACGTCGAATGCCAAGAAACTAAAACCAATATGAGAAGGAAAAGGAAATGCAGGGAAAATTATGGAAAGAATATCGTGACAAATGAGAAACCACCCCGGCATTTGACTTCCGACTAAGAAAAAGTTCAGTGTGAAAGGTTGGCGGTGATGGAATCGATAACCTGCTAACTGCGAATCTCACGGTTTACCGCGGAAGTATTTTGCTAGGACTTGGCTGCTCGGTTGACCGACGGGCTTTAAACTTAGTGAAAGTGAAATTTACTGAAATGCATTACTTTTGTTAAGGAAAGCAGAACACTGGAACCTCTTTGCCGGAAAGGAAAATTACTTTAACTCAGCAATGTGTTATGTAACGCTGATTGAATCATGTATTCTGGTTTGATGAAATAAACGACAATGCACTCTAGAATATTACTTGCACTCTCCTAAATGTATTACTTCCTAGTATTTCACTGTCTCTGACAGCTCAGTAAATAGAGAAAGGTGTGCATTCCATCTAAAAATCCGATATGAAGGTTTCAGCAGCAATACACTAGTTCGGAGCACGTAAATAAAAAGGAAAGATGTTTTAGAAAAGTCAATATTTGAATTACAATATGAGAATAAACAGCGTAGAATGAAGCAAGTTGGATAAGTATTTAATGTGTAGTGTTTAACGCCCGCTTTCACTACATACGGCACCGCAGGCGATGACACTGATGATACATGAGATGAAGATGGAGCACCGGTGGAATGAGATGGCGGGGTTAACCGGAGGTCCCGGAGAAAACCCGCCCCAGCGCCGTGTTGTCCACCACAAATCTCATCTTGCGGTCACCTGGGATCGAGCCCTGGCCGCCTTGGTGAGAGCCAAGCGGGCTAACCACTAAGCCACGGCGCGGCCGAGTAAGTATTTAAGGGTACGTATATCTGAAATTTGGTCAAAACGTTCAAAAGCCCCCCCCCCCCAAAACATAATTGTTTTTATGCCTTAAGCTACATTGAACCTTTAGCTACGTTACGTTAGTACGGCGCGAGGCTGGTGGTCGTTTGGTGGCTGACCAAGGGCTAGTTGCGCCTAATGGCCGTTTTTCCGCAAAACATTCGTGCACAAACTTCCTGTTGTGTTGCGTCCCAAAGATTCGGCTTAGAAGCTATTATTGGGTTCTTTCCCTACAATGTTTTCTTTGCATAGATAGTAGATCAGAATTAAAACCTGATACTAAATTCACTACACAGTTGTCAATAACATTTACACTTACACGGCAAGCATTAATCAATATTTTGAATTAAAATGGATAAACAATTCATATGGATAACTGAGTTCAATATTACAATACGTCATGCTAAAAATACAATATACAAAAACATTATCAATTGTGACAAGATATCATAAAGCGGGCTTAAATTTGAAGAAAATCACTAAATCAGTTACTAATTATATCATACTTATACCAATACTTAAAATAATCAGTGTTAATATTCCTTTATTTTAATTCTAAACGGATATATACACACACATACGAGTATGTGTGTGCGTACGCGCGTGCGCTGCTCAAGCTCATATCAAAAGTACTATTATGAATATTATGTGATTATGCTTTTATGCATTTATCTAAAAATCTGACTTCGAACCTCTCATTCTGGCATTAAAAGTCATCAAGTAGATCTAGCTTTAAAAAAGCTTTAATGGTTGTGCTTCACAGTTTGAAAACCACTAACCTAAGGTTAGGATAGGCTTAATAATCTGTATGATAACTTATAGGTTTCCCAGACGCACCATGTTGCAGGTAAACCGACAGGCGAAGGCTAGCAAATCCTTAGGTTGCTCTTTGCAATAGCCATTTGTGCCCTGAACTGCCTGTAACCATGACACCACTAGATGCCACGGAGCAAAGGATGTTGTCAACTCATAATTGTAGACACCATTGTTTTTTAGTGTACTTTATTTCCCTGTAGCTGAATGGTGCTCGGATTAGGCACCTGTCTTCTAATTACAAGGACGCTGATATTCATATAGCCTTCAAAACTTATTTACTGAATGAGCCCATAACTATGTCACGTGACTTATAAGTTACATTTACTTGGGCACCAATTTTGATCATTTTCTATTGTTTACTAAAGGAATTATTTAGTGAAATTTAGTACAGAATGTAATATGTTATAATTTTTGTATTTAAATGAATATTATAATAATTAATCGACCTGTACCAGGGCTGTTCAATAAAGAGTGATCACATTTTTTTTTTGGCATCGTACCTTTACTCATCCTCATAATTTTGATGGTCCTTCTCAAAATAGTCTTCCCTGAATGCGATGTACGTGTCCCAGCGTTTCTGCCAGTCTTCAAAGACATGCAGGAAAACATTTTTGAGAGATCCTTCAAATCGCCTCCACAGCCTTCACCACTGCTTTTGATGATGGATAATGCCTCCCATGAAGGCGTTTCTTCAAGACAGGGAATAGAAAATGTCACATGGGGCTAATACGGACTATAGGGAGGATGAGGGATGCACTTCATGTTGATTTTTGCAAGATATTCAGCAACAACATTGGCAATATGTGACCGCGCATTATCGTGATGCAGCATCCAGCCTGCTTCACGGAAATGTGGTCTTTTGTGCCTGATATGGACTTGCAATGTTTTCAGGACATCCCTGTAGTATTGTCCAGTTACTGATGTGTGTGCAGTACAAAATGCTGATAAACCATTCCATGAATATCAAAGAATGAGATGGCCATAACTTTCCCAGCAGAAGCAACCACTTTTTTTTTGGAGGGGGGTTTGGTGATGAAGGAGATTTCCACACTGAGCTTTGCTGTTTGCTCTCAGGACCAAAATGATATAGCCAAGTTTCATCAGCAGTGATTACGTTTGAAACAAATCCCGGATCTTCCTCTAACATCAACTTTTAAGTTTATGTTACCTCCATTGCAGCGGTAGGCGATACTGAATATGTCTGAACATACATGATTCTCACAGGAGGGAACCAGGAGTTCTAACAATGAAAGTACTACGGCGTGTTTGTATCACATTAAGCTAACAGAATATAATACGATTTAATTTCAGTGCAAAAAATTATGACCGTATGAACATTCTCTATTTGAACAGCACTCGTATAATATGACTTTTAGTTTTTCTACCTCGTACACGGTAGTACTAGTAGTAGTAGTGGCAGCAGAAGTAGTAGTAGCAGTAGTAGTAGTAGTAGTAGTAGTAGTAGTAGTAGTAGTAGTAGTAGTAGTAGTAGTAGTAGTAGTACTAACAGCAGTAATTTTAGTGTAAGGGAAGCATCTTCTTAGACACCAGGCTACAGGGGAGTTGGCTTTCTACTAACCTAAAGCACCTTGCCCATGCCCTTGCCCTCACTATGGTGACTATAACATCCTTGTTACCTCCTTATTATTCTTATATTCCTCTAAGTGCATATGACTATTTATTTAATATAATTTGAGGTTCTATCCTTTCCTCCTGATCTTTAATTTCCCTAATAGATCTGGCCAATTGTTTCACTATAACTCATGCATCATGCTGGTACATATTTTGGTTCATGTGATAGAACTTTATTGTATATTTTAATTTTCTCAAAAATAACTTCAAGGATTTTGATCAAAATATTTGTTTCAGATACATTCACCACGGATGAAATGTACGTTTACCGTTTCCCGAAATTCCCTCTCGATTTATACTTCTCTAGCATCTTGGTTCTAATTTGCCTTCTTGTATAAAATAACTGACAGCACGATGAGACACATAATTTATTATCCTGATCCAGTACTTATTTGAGCGGAAGGTAAATCAATTCTGCCTTCTGTAAGTTGAAGCTGTAAAAGTTTTTTTTTTTTTTTTTTTTTTTTTTTTTTTTTTTTTTTTTTTGTGGTGACAGAGAATGTGGAACATTTTTTTTCTTTTTCTTTTTTATTTAATTTACGTCCTCCAACGTTAAGTCATATCGGACGACGCATAAAATGGGTGAAATGATGCTCAAATGAGTCCGGGGTCCATGGAGCTTGGATTTTTTTATTTTTTAAACAAAAACAGAATTTATTTGTAGTAACGTAGGAAAGGGGTAAGGGATGGCAGTTATCTCCTGCCAGTTGTGGAGTCCCGCATTAGCACCTCCGATAATAGCGTATATGTAAATGCTGCCGCATAATGTGCGGGAGCGTGTAGGAGTTAAATTCCTTGGCCATGACCATGACCGAAGTCCTGAGAATGGCACGAAGGGGATTATGCGTTTATTGTTGGGGATTGGGAGCATAGTGTCTCCTTGCGCGTTCACGAAGGGAGACAGTAGGAAGTTCTGTGTTGGACTTGTAAGTGATGCTCAACCAGGCAGTGGAGCAGTTGTAGAAGCTGGTCTAGTTTGGCGTCGGTGTTGGTGTGACTCTCCTCCAGCCGTGAGAGCTTCACTTCACAGATGATGAATTGTCACTGTTGTGGAGTTGCTGTAGATGTGCCAGATTTAGCCGGATTTGAACTTCGGATATGCTGTCTACAGAGCGTTGGGCGATTGCTGTTACCCTTCGAAGTTAGCCGGTCTGCTCTGTGTGGCGTCCTGTGATGTTTGCGGTGACTGTCTCTTCAAGTTGTCCAAGGCGTGGTGCAATCTTGAGCACCTCGGAGTGGAGGTCATGGATTTCTTCTCTGGAGGACTGCGTAGCTGTAATAATAATAATAATAATAATAATAATAATAATAATAATAATAATAATAATAATAATAATAATAATAATAATAATAATAATAATAATAATAATAATAATAATAATAATAATAATAATAATAATAATAATAATAATAATAATAATAATAATAATAATAATAATAATAATAATAATAATAATAATAATAATAATAATAATAATAATAATAATAATAATAATAATAATAATAATAATAATAATAATAATAATAATAATAATAATAATAATAATAATAATAATAATAATAATAATAATAATAATAATAATAATAATAATAATAATAATAATAATAATAATAATAATAATAATAATAATAATAATAATAATAATAATAATAATAATAATAATAATAATAATAATAATAATAATAATAATAATAATAATAATAGTAATAATAATAGTAATAATAGTAATAATAATAGTAATAATAATAGTAATAATAGTAATAATAGTAGTAATAATAGTAATAATAGTAATAATAATAGTAATAATAATAGTAATAATAATAATAATAATAATAATAATAATAATAATAATAATAATAATAATAATAATAATAATAATAATAATAATAATAATAATAATAATAATAATAATAATAATAATAATAATAATAATAATAATAATAGTAATAATAATAATAATAATAATAGTAATAATAATAGTAATAGTAATAGTAATAATAATAGTAATAGTAATAATAATAATAATAATAATAATAATAATAATAATAATAATAATAATAATAATAATAGTAATAATAATAATAATAATAATAATAATAGTAATAATAATAGTAATAATAATAGTAATAATAATAATAATAATAATAATAATAATAATAATAATAATAATAATAATAATAATAATAATAATAATAATAATAATAATAATAATAATAATAATAATAATAATAATAATAATAATAATAATAATAATAATAATAATAATAATAATAATAATAATAATAATAATAATAATAATAATAATAATAATAATAATAATAATAATAATAATAATAATAATAATAATAATAATAATAATAATAATAATAATAATAATAATAATAATAATAATAATAATAATAATAATAATAATAATAATAATAATAATAATAATAATAATAATAATAATAATAATAATAATAATAATAATAATAATAATAATAATAATAATAATAATAATAATAATAATAATAATAATAATAATAATAATAATAATAATAATAATAATAATAATAATAATAATAATAATAATAATAATAATAATAATAATAATAATAATAATAATAATAATCATCATCATAATCATCATCATCATCATTAAACATTGCAGCCCGCCTCGGTAGCGTGGTGGTAGCATGTCTGCCTCACGTTCAAGAGGTCCCGAGTTCGAATCTCTGTCAGGGTGAGTTACCTGGATAAGGTTTTTCCGGGGTTTTCCCTTATCCTTCAAGACGAATGTCAGGTAACTCTAAGCTCCATGGACCCTGGACTCATTTGAGCATCATTTCATCCAATTCATTCACCGTCCGATATGACTTAACGTTGGAGGACGTAAATTACAAAAAAAAAAAAAAATTAAACATTGTGAATAAGTATGACTCAGTGTTACTAGAAAATACGGAGCTCTACTGAAGGTCTATTCGAAGTATCGATGACTTCTATTTAGAGACCTGAAAATTAATATAAATCTACTGGGACAGCGGTCACTCTGTATAAAATTTCCTGTTTCCTGTGGCTTGTCAATCACATTGGATTAGAAGAAAATTACCTATCTGAAGAACAGTACAGAATGTGTTAAGAACATTTTCATATTAAACTGGGAATCCCTAAATATAGTAATTATTTTAAGTATATTTGCAAATTTGGCGTTTTACTTGAGGCAGGCAGGCAGGCAATTTGTGTGACTGAACGTTAGAAGATCGATGAATGATTAAGTATTTGATAATGTACTATCACAAGAAAAACGTCAGATTTGGACAGGATTTAAGAATTGGTTTAACAATTTCTCAGGGAATAGGAATCACACAGATTTCAAAGCAATAGTGAAAGATATACTGAGGAATCTGAAAAATTTAGGGTGCAATATAAGCCTTAAAATCCATTTTTGTCACGGCCATCTCCATTTCATTCCTGACAATCTTGGTGATTTTAGTAAAGAACATGGAGAAAGGGTTTATCAAACATGAAAGAAATAAAATCACCTCATAATAGGTGCAATGCAGGAATTATGGCTGATATCGGTTGGTCTCTAAACAGAGATGTGGAGCTACACCATAGAAGAAAATTTCTAAAGCAAAATTTAAGTATGAAAGATGTACAGGGTCTCCATAACACTCGGAATGTGTTGATCTTTAGATCTATAAACAAATGAGTGCTGTTTGACTTCTTACCGCTATATATGTAAACAGTTTACACTTTACTAGTAACTGTCTTGATTACTACATTAAAATGTCTTCAAACTGTGTATATATAAATACATATAATACATATAATATATAATTATGTATATATGTGTGTATGTATGCATACCTATAAATAATTTGGCGTTTGTTAGTCCCGCAAACAGTCGAGCACGGGTAACCGATTTCCCTCATTTTGGTTTTGAAATATTTGTGTAAATCCAGGGAAGATTTAAAAGATGAGCAAAACGTCTTGAACGTTGATGGACCGGGTTATTCACTAAATATAAACATACAAACGCAAACTGTGGAATACATTCACCTTCTTTTTTTCGGCAAACAAAAGCATTACAAAGTAGAAAGACGTTCCACTTCTTGCCAAAGTCTGCAAAGATACTTCACTTACTATGTTTTAATAAATCGTTTATCATTTATCAAGATTGAATTTTATGTAGCATGATAATATACCTTTCGAAGTTCAGACAAAATTAACTTCTGAACGCATTATAACACTATAAATATTTGACCACACACAATTGTCAAATATTGGTGAATGATTTGTGTTTAAATTTGAATTGAATTGATACAAAATTTATTGAATTCCTTTGTGATTTTGTGATGTTTCCTGAAACTTTTTTACTATGCCAAGGAAAATATGACCTGAATTAGGTCGTAGAAGTACCAACCAGGACTTTACGATAGAACGAGACTAAGAGTGAAAAAGCTAACGGATAACGTAATCGAAGAAACAATCATCAATGAAAGTATAAAGGAGAGGATATCTTGATCCCGCGTATTCCGATGATTCCAACGGATTGACCATTTGATTCCCACGTTCTACAATTTCCGTGCGTTTGACCTTTGCGGTGACCATAAACAAATCACATGGGCACTCGTTGGAAGTTTGCGTAATCAACTTGGATTTTCCCTGTATCTCTCATGGACAACGTGTGTATATCGGAAAACCATCATATTTATATATTTATGCACTACAAAAAAGACAAAAATATTAAATTATTTACCAGAAGGTTTTAATCGATTAACTTAATTTTTATTTTGTTGTATTTTAACTTCGCCCCAAAAGCAGAATATGTAACTAATTAATCTCAACTTGTTTTATTTACATAGATAAGTTTAGACAGCTTTGTGGCGGTACAAAGATCTTCGGGTCAGCTAAGTACATGATAAATCTTTATAGCATTATAACTGTTTTCTGATAGCGAGTATCTGACTTCAATGCTTCAACAGAGACCAGCTATTAATAAAAAATCACTCTTTAGAATTAAAAGCCTTCAACTAAAATTTAATTTTGCAGCCTTGTGAGCCAGCTGATGATCACATATTTTCACGTTTTACATTTAAGATTTACATAATATATACATGTTAATAATTTTACATAAATCTATTTTAAATTTTTACTCGTATGCACGAATATAAATCGTGCATATTTATCTACATCTAAACCAACAGGTAGCACCATCTGTCATGTCTTTTATAATTTAATATTAAAGCTTATCATAACATGATACTTGTTGAGTCTTGTATCTTTCTCTTTAATTTTATAAGTAATTTGTCATTGTAGGCTCAGTTACTGACATGTTCAATATATCTTTATTTTCTCTGCTATCCGCTTAGGAAGCTAAATAGCTTCCAACCAGAAAGTGCGTATTCATATAAACGCCAATTTAACACAGAGCAAATGCAGTGCTTATTCCAATTGTTACTGGATTTGCCATTTTGTTGACTGTATGTTGGCGCAGTACCTTGGGTGAAATCACCAAACGTGTGCCAAAACCTGGATAAAAACATGGATTAGGGAAAAGTAGCAACTCAGGTGATAAAGCTACTCTTCTCTTCTGAGATTGGGCAGAAGTGGAATAAAAACGAAGTAGTTGCCTTTATTCCTCAAAACGGTCACTTTAGAAAACGCCTACGCTAAGTAGTACTGGAAAACAATGTACACTTATAGAGAATGTGCAAAGTGGGGAAAAAAAGTGTCTCACAGGTACTGTTTGGCAATAAGCAAACGCATTTTCTTTATAAATAGGGAAGATCCAGGAAAATACCTCGAATTTGGATCTAAAATACCGCAGCTCGTTCAGGGAACAGATTCTGAGAAACATTGAAAGCATCTTTTGCAAAGGAGTTGCACAAAACGCCTTTTAGGTTCATGTGAGGGAGTCATTAAACCCCTCACCCCTCCAAAAAAGGAAGAGGCAAGACGTTATTGGTTCATCCGTCCGTTGGTCTGTCCTCCAATCTAATTTATGCTCTAATGGAACATATTTAATATAAATACGTAATTGGTTATGTCTTTAAAATAATTGCTAATACGTTATAACCCACAAATGACACATCAAGTTAGGAAGAAATATCGTATAAGCTAAGTTAACGTCAACTTACCTGTACGTTGTCGAATAGTTTTATATGGCCACTTCAAACTGAAGGCACCTACACACGTTTATGAATTTAGTTATTGTCAAATAAGATAAAACCTTGCAGAAATAATTTCCATATACATTTTGCAGAAGGAATATGAAGAATACAGAAACCAGAATGCACCATCAATGTCACTACACCGTGATGCCTCTGCTATGGATGTCAATGGATTGTAATTTCCTAAACTCGGCAACCCTGTACACAACAGATTTTGTGGAGAAGTATTGCTAGAAGGTTAACAAAATACTTTGAAAAAGAGAGAGATAAGGTATTTAGAAATTTTCCATATAGGAAGACTGAATCATATGAGAGTTCAAAACATAACTATTTAGTCTACTTACGTTAGGTAAATAAAACATGGCCTCAAAGGGCCTCTTAACTTATAGTCCGGGACAAAACTTCCCATTCCCTCGGACGTTATCATTAATCATATTAATATCCCCACTTTCACACTTCCTCCACCTGTGACATCTCTGAGGTCACCTTACTAACCATAACATATAAACATTCTCAAGAATACGACAGTATGCTGGGCTTGAAATTCTATAGTCATTCCACGAAATCTCGAGAAGTGACTGAATAGCGACAGCCTAAGCTTCAGTATAACTTTAGGTCATGATGCAGAACATTCATATTAGCTAGTCCTTCTATGAGTGAAAATACGCACTTTCAACAAGATGGGGCTACGAGCTACCATATGTTATTTCCCGACAACGGATTGTCGGAAGACTGGCCAGATCCCCGAATCTTGTCTGTGGATATTTGAAATCTAATGCCCGATTTCACCAACGGATGTTAAGACTTTACACGAGTTTAGCAATAGTTAAAACAAAAATTGCATTTCACCAACAAATGTTAGCGTAACACTTGTGTTAAATCTCATGTTAAACTAACAAGCCGAATTTCTAATGTTAAGTCCTTAACAATGGTAAGTAGTCAAGATGGCGATAATGAACTCAGCTGCTGATATTGATTTGCTATATTTAAGACGTCTAAATGGCATTCCTAATAGAGTACGGCCTATGAGGAGAAATGATTTTGAGGAACTATCAGAAGAAAATTGTTTTACGGAGGTATAGACTGTCGAAACATGTTGCTATGAAGGTTACTGCGGAAGTACAAGAGAGGTTAGGACATGCACCGAAAGGAATATGGTGATCTTGCCTTTGCTTCAAGTATCAATATCCTTGCGATTTTATAATTCACTGAATTATGTGGATAATACACTGTCCACCTGCCCTCTTGAAACTTTTAAGGCACTTGTCCTTCGCACCTCGTTTTAAATTTACGTAATACTGACAAGTTGTTTGGTGCTTGTAGTAATGACACATGCATTTGAATTAAATTCGTTTCCAATATTTTCCCCGCGACATCTTTCTCTTTTACATTCACAGGTTTGTTAACATTTTCAGAAAACAGGTTGGTGAAATGCAAGAAATTTAACATTAGTTTTAGTGCTGTGACAATTGTTAAGTTACATTTGTTAACGTCGATTTTAACATCTGTTGGTGAAATCGGGCGTAAGGGTTTTGGTGATCTAGCTGCACACAGAGTCGCAAATTCAGAAACCGAATTCGTGAAGGAACGGAGCGAATCCGAGTTCATATGGTATGAAAAGTGCTTATCGTATGCGTACACGTAATAAAAGTAATGATTTTAATGTCAGTATTATTTTACTAAAACAACATTTCATTGAGCTAAATTTTTGTTGAGCCAAACGCTTGCATGTATCCTTTCTATGACTTTATGTACAAGAAACATTAATAAATATATTCATGCACATGAGAAAATGTTTCTAAAATAGCAAATATCTGTTACAATCTTTGGCAGTAACGTTGCTCAATCTGCATTACGCTTATTACGTACCTCGTCTCGAAGTCGGGACTCTTTCCGCAGACTCCGCAGTCGTTGGTCCACCGTAGTTTCCTGTTCCCTCCGGCTGCTGTATGCGCTCTTAGGGTTCTCAGGTGGTAGTTCGAGATAACAGAGCCCCCGATATTTTCTGAACACTTAATTTAATTGTTTATCTACTCTCCTGTGGAACCCGGGAACCTACAGATATTAGCACTCTCAACCAGCAGTGCTGTCTACAATACTGCGCTAGTACCGACCTTAAATTGACATGGCGCATGGTGGACACACCAGGCGAAATTAACAGAATAGAATGGAATGGGACCCCATGATGCTTCTACTCTTAGAATATATTATATGAGGCGCTCAGTGCCAGGGGGTTGTTCAAACTCAAAGAAGCACAACTACCCCCTCCCTACCTGGCAATACTCAGCAGCTTCCTCAAGGACCGCACCTTCAGAGTGCGGGTCGAGGGGAAGCTATCCTCTGTCAGACCCATAGCGACCGGTGTCCCGGAAGGCAATGTTCTGTCCCCGCTACTCTTCGCCGCCTACATGTCTGACCTACCCACGGAACCGCGCACTGTTTTGTGTCAGTATGCCGACGCCAAAGTGCGGGCGCTGTGGACCCTTAGCACTGGTGGTACCTCTGACGTTACTAGAGGAACCTCGGGCCGAACAGCCGAGCCCCTCCTTCGGGAGTTGTTCGGATTGGGATGGTCTCGAGGGGGTAGTGTGTCCCCGATACCCGTGGGAGATTGGGTACGTCTTCGGACGGGGTTGAGGGAAGCCATTAAGTTTCCGGGTACTAGCCTGCTTAGCTAGTAGAAGGTGTGCTAGATCACCAGGCGGCCCCACCGAGGTCATATCTGTAGTCTTCACCTTGAGTGTTGACGCGCGTAAGAGACGTATCCACTTCCTGTCCCGTCTTGTGTCCCTAGGACCAGATGGGGGGGCTTGTTAGGAAACTAGGTCTTGCCCTAATGGAAAGCCCCACGTAGGATGCCGGGCGCCCTTTGGGAAAGCTCGGATAACTCCCTGGTTGAAAGAGACCCGGGTCTTGTTCCTACGGGTTCAAGGCTAATGGGAGTAGAACCTCTGGACTCAACTGTCAGTATGCCGACGATGTCCTCATACTGGCGCAGAACAATAACTTCCGCTACTGTTCCGCCCCCCATTCTGCAGCGTCAGCTCCACGCCATTGGCAGGTGGAGTGAGAAGTTGAGGATGGCCATTAGCCCGCAGAAGAGCTCCGTTCTCATGCTGGCTAAGACCCGTAGCTGGCGCCCAGAAGGAGAACTGCGGTTACGGCGGAGAAGAATCCCCTGGGTTCGAACCACCAAATACCTGGGAATCCAACTGGACGGCGGCCTCACTTTCACTCCGCATGTCAGGGCAAATTCCGGCCTCGGCCACGCTGCGCTCAGGCAACTCTACCCCATCTTTCGATCCACCATGCCCATCCGCCTCAAACTGCGGACGTACCATGCGATCGTCCCGCCTCTGATCCTGTATGGATGCGAGGTCTGCGGTTCGGTGGCTCATACCACCCTCCGCAGGCTGCAAGCCGTACAGAACAGAGCCTTAAGGATGGTCTACGGCACCGAACGCAGGTTCCCATCTCATCTCCTGCACACCCAGTCTGGCAGACTATACGTCGAAGATGTCGTGCGTGAACGAACACGCACGTTGTATGCAAAGATCACTCCTCACCCTAACCAGCTGGTGAATTAACTTGGTCAATACGACCACCGTCTCCGCAGGAGACGGAGGAGCTATCGCTTACCCAAGGACGCCCTTGGGTGGTAGAGTCTGCCTCTCCTCCTTCCACTACCAATCACCGCCAGGTCACCTCGCACCTTGCCTGCGGCTGGAAGGTTAACACCTGTAGTCGTGCCCTGGGGCACGCGCACGACCTGGTCTTATTAAACCCAAAACCAATTCCCATCTGGTCTCTCGCTACTGGTTCCCCTCTGCTTGACGGATCGCTAGCGACCGCACAAAGCAAGGTGGAACGGGCACTGTGCCCACGCTAAGGGGGAATATCCCGGCACCAGAAGCATCAGTAGAGGCCAACTGCGCCGTCTTACCAAACGACACGCACGCTTTTTTTTTTTTTTTTTTTTTTTTTTTTTTTTTTTTTTTTTTTTTTTTTACTACTAAGGTTAGGAGGTGAAAGTTAGGAAGGTAGTTTGAGTGGCTTTGTGGGATCCCGCTAAAAGCACTCCCGTTAGTAGAGGTGAAATGTAGGAGCTGGCCGTCAATAACGGCGAGCGGGTAAAGAATGATGGCCAGGCGTCGAACATGACCAAAAGGCCCTGAACGAGGCGCGTGGAGAGTAAGGGTGAAAAAGTGTAAGGTATTCAGGGTAAGTCTTTATTGTAACATATATCTAGTATGGGAGGGCATCATATCCGGCAGTTGTTGCCGAGTGGGGGAGTGTTGTGTCGTCGTCATTTGTATGGTGGTGCGCGGTGGGGGTTCCAGTTGTCGAAGTGGGCCTTGAGCCTCCTGGTGGTTTCTGCATTGTAGTCGGCGATGATTTCTTCTGGGGATTTCAGATCATTCATTCGTGTGCTGAGGCTGTTGTATACTTCCCTAAGCGTGGAGTGGAGCTGGTCTAATCTATCGAGGAGAGTGGAAGAGTCCGTTGGCTGGCAGGGACGCGCGTCGGTGAGGTGAGCCTCCACACGTTGCATCTTACGTTGGAGTGAGGCCAGAGTGTCCTTATGTTCCTTGGCTAGCTGTTCGGAGTGTTGAAGTTGGGAGCTGATGGTTTCTGCAGTCTGTTGTAGGATGGTCATTGAAGTGGTGAGACTGCCCAGCGGAGTAAGTCCGTCGGTTATTAGTCGTTGTGTAGTTGACAGTGTGTCGAGGACGTCGATGAGGGTGGTGTGGTTGTCGTTTTGTTGTTGGGCAGCGGCGGTGACGGATTCCTCCAGGTTGCCCAAGCGCTGGTTGAGATTAAGGACCTCTGAATGAAGGTCCTGAACCTCCTCCGCTGGAGTCCGGCGGTTGGCGGCGGTGACTGTTGTGAGGAGCTCTTCTAGGGACTGGAGTCTGCTGTTGACTTGCTGCAGGTCCTCGCGGAGGCAACCAAGTGCTTGCTGCCATGCCGCAGGTTCGCTGGTGGCGTTGCTCCGGGGTGTTGGCCTCACTGAGTTTGCGCGAGGGTACGCAGGGCACTGCATCTGCCCTGTGAAGTGGCCGAAGCCATCGCAGGTAGCGCAGTACCGGCGGCGTCGGCGGAGATCGTGGGCCCTGCACGCTGAAGTTGGAGCGTGAAAGCCACAGTAATGGCACCGTGGCGGCGCGGTGCATGTGTCGGCGCTATACCCGTAGGCACAGCAGTTCCGGCACGGGATGTGTCGCTGCAGTTTACTGGCCTCCACCTTCAGGAGCTGTCCCAAGATGGGCAGACCTGAGGCCAAGGCGGCGTCGCGGTCCCGAGGATCTGTAAACTGCAGGCGCACGCAGGTGGTTGGGCCTCGTCTCGACGAGATCCGGGAGGCGCTGGTGGCCGTGGGCCACTTCTGCGTCGCTGCGGTGAGGGGTCCAGGGGTACTCCGACGACTACTGCGCAGTGTGTAGCTTTGGTTCCTGTCGGCGGCTGAGAGGAGGTCGTAGCGGCTGGAGATCGGCTGGTTTGTGGTGAAGGTGAAGCTGCTTGCGTGTCAGCTAAATAAAGCTGTGCAGCTTCCGGCGATGCTGAGGTGGTGGCTGGTCGTGCTGCGCTGGGGGGCCCAGCTGCCCTGTTCGGCGGCGGTTGACTGGGCTCCTGGCGGGCGTACGGCGTGGCGGGAGACGCAGGCCGAGTGGCGCAGAACTTTCCCGTGCGTTCCGCGGGAGGCTCCCTCTCGACTACCGTCACCGACAGCGAGGCGGGAGACGACGCTCGACTGCTGGCTGGCGAGAGCTGCGATGAGGGCAGCTGCAGGCTGTTGCTGCCTGCAGTTGCGTGATGCGGCGAGAGGCCGGTCGGCTGGCTGGCATCCGGCTAGGCGGGGGAAGCGGGACTGGCTGCCCAGAACTTCCCCTGCGGTGCGGTGAGGGGCTCCCTCTCGACTGCCGGCAGCGGCAGCGAGCAGGGAGACGGCGGAGAGCAGGCTGGCGAGAGCTGCGGCGCAGGCTTCGGTGCCTGGCTCTGTTTCCTTGAAGATGATGCCTTTTTCTTGCCCATGTTGTGTTTCTCCCCGGAGTCTTCGGCGGGGTGCTGAGAGGTCCTTCCTCTTCGACATGCACGCTTGCACATATACATTTATCTATCATACAGCACGGGTAAATTCACACAGCGGATAGGTACCGTGGCGTGTAACCCTCCGCCCGGGAGAATCACGGCGACCTACACCTGCTCTTGGCTAGCTCACTAACCCTCACTGTCGACAAAAAATTAGTCACTTTTAAATATTAATTGAAAATGATTAAATGAAATGGCAAATTTGACTAAGCTATATTGCTTCTGTTAAGCTGCTGCCACCTATGATCATATCTGGAAACTACATGAAGCAAGGGAACTCTTGCACAAGAAATGGCTAATCAACAAGAAGGGAGCCATGAATGGGTCAGATGGCTATGCTGGTGATGTTCTTTTCTTCAGATGATTCTATCGGTGATCCAGATTATAACGTAGATTCTTCTAATATCACTTCAGAAGGTGTGTGAGCAATATTTCAACAATTAATTAACTTACTGTCATATCATTAAAGGTGTAATAACTGCATAAAAAGTTCTTTGTGGGTTAGTCAAGTTCCGTGATAGCAAAAATGTAACAAAAAGTGAGGTTATGATGCACTATAATTTGATTTCAGTATTGTTATTAAAATTTATACTAAAGTATCATTAGAAATTATTCATTTATAATAATATTAATTTTTATAATGCATCTAGGCCGTAGTGGATACTTACATTAATGGATAAAAGCTTATTGGTGGGCTAGTGTCTTTTCATATATGGAAATTATAGAACTATTCACCTCAAGTGTTTAAAATAGTGCAGTAATATGTAATATAATAGGATTCTAATGCTTATTGTTTGTGTAATTCTAACACTTCTGTTCATATTTCAGATGAACATGGTCGAAAAAGAGTTATAAACCACAAGACAAATATTCGAAGGGAGAAACTACAAACAGGACAGGCAGACATCATTCCACGGGACAAGCTGTTCGTGGGAAAGTTTTCAGTGATATTCATTGTGGTCGTTCAATGAAATGTAATAATAAAATCACAAATGAGAATTCAGATGCCTTATTTTCCAACTTCTATTGCACCTGTAATTTCTGCTTTTTCATTTTCCAGCTGACTGTGTAGAAGTTCTTTCCAGACAAGGAAAGTACACAGGAAATGAGCACTCTACACGCAGCATTACACGTATTTATAGAATAAGCAATAGCAATGGCAAAATAGCAAATTAGCGATGGAAAAATTCACAGCACAATTACTCAGAACAAAAGGTGCATTAGTTCAAGATACCGTATAAAACATCATCTTCACAACAAAACCAAGGATTCTAATGTTGAACATTTTTTTTTTCTTCTTCCATTTATACCTCGCCTTTAACTGCTATGTTTATATCGGCGGCCATTCTCCTTTGACACATACTGAAGGTGTTATCCCGTTATCTTTTTGGTTTTTTAATCATTACATAACACACACATTCACACTCTCATTCATACTTCCAGACTCTGGTGAAAATGGGGAATTATCTTAGTCGGAGAACAATCCCCACCCCCACCGCCGAACCCGGGACCCCTAGCACGGCAGGCAGGTGCTCTACCGACTGAGCTACGGTGTCAGCCAATGTTGAACTTGTGTGTAACTGCATTAGACTTTTTCCTGCATATGAGTCACATTATTCTCGTCATAAACAAGCAAATAGAAATGTATAACTTTCCTTACGTTATCCAAATGGAAAGCAGCTGACTAAAGAAAATCTAAAGGACCTCATTGATTTAATGCAATTCATCCCACCTCATTACGGCCGCGCCGTGGCTCAGTGGTTAGACCGCTTGGCTCTCACCAACTCGGCCCGGGTTCGATCCCAGGCGACCGCAAAGTGAGATTTGTGGTGGACAACACGGCGCTGGGGCAGGTTTTTTCCGGGACCTCCGCTTTCCCCCGCCATCTCATTCCACGGTGCTCCATCTTCATCTCATGTATCATCAGTGTCATCGCCTGCGGTGCCGTATGTAGTAATCGCGGGCGTTAAACACTACACACTTCATCACCTCATTACCACTCCCTTTACCAGGCCTTACAAGCAGGATCAGCTGTTGTGAATGGACTGGACACTCGTCGAGAAGATCGTAAAGAATGTGAAGATTAATTAGAACTGTTACTGAGTTACTGAAAGAGATAAACATATTTAGTTTAAATCTTATTAATAAACTGCCAAGTTTAAGGTTATTTGTATTTGATTCTCAAGATTCACTGAAAATGTGTTTTTTTCTTACAAATGATTAAACCACAAATTTGTATCTTTCCTATTATGTCATAAATGAAGAAGTGGCATCAATTTTATGACTTTAGAAAACACTTAAAGACATATTTTTTGTGATTGTCAACACAGAGTTTCTAATACTTCAGCTTTAGTTTTTAATAAGTTCGAACCTAGGCCGCCTTGGTGAGAGCCAAGCGGTCTAACCCCTGAGCCACGGCGCCCGCAAAGTGAGATTTATGGTGGACAACAAGGCGCTGGGGCGGGTTTTCTCCGGGACTTCCGGTTTCCCCCGCCATCTCATTCCACCGGTGCTCCATTTTCATCTCATGTATCAGCAGTGTCACCGCCTGCGGTGCCGTATATAGTAAAAGCAGGCGTTAAACACTACACATTTCATTTTTTAATAAGTTCAAGTGCAATACATTCAGTACTGGTTTTATATACACATACTAAGTCTTATTTTTCTCAAAATGTGTTAAATGTTGCTTAGTCAAGTCTGGCACTGAGCGCCTCATATATAACCCCCCCCCCCCCCCCCCGCGTAAACAAGGAAGAAGTTAACAGTTTGTTGAACCGTCTAACGGCATTCTATAGGTAAACCGCGAACAAAATGCAGCTGGAGGCGTGATTTACCAAAACTGAAGCTCTCCAGCTTTCATCCTCTACCGTCATTTTAGGCTGCCTCTCCTCTCTTCCATAGCGCAAGCTGCAGTGCACTCAACGTATGGAGGGGTGGGAGTCTGTCATGCTTTGATGTCGAGGAGGAGAGACGACTGTGCTCGCGCATGTGCTCAGGGACCGCGCTTTATTCACGGTCTATCTGTAGGTAGTTGAAATACCAATCCATTGTCTTACTTCCGTCCTTTCCTAGACGACGCTCGCCAGTGTGCTAAGGTCTTTGTTACATATATCTGCCCAGGTTCACAATATAACATATTACACAGAGATTTACATTTTCAATTTTACAAACATGACCAAAATATACCTTTTACAGTTGTCATATACAATTATTGAACACATTTAATTTAATGATTAGTGATAACTTATTTCAAATATTTAATTGAACAATTTGTAGGACCAAAACTTCCTGTTTTATCCTGCAGGTACATCAGTATAGTCGTAAGCATTTCATGCTGATGTCTTAAATAGTATCATAAAGAATTTATAATTGGCGAAGCTAATAAACAAATAAATACATAAATTGAAGATTGATCTTTTGTTTATTAACGACAGTATCAGTTGCCAGGGATCGCATTAAATATTGAAAATGGATAAGTAAGGAAACAGACCAAATGTTTATTATAATTTTAAAGATATTTGCACCAAAATTTATGAATGCTAACCTTTTTCATGTAGGAGAGGTTTTCTTAATTCTCTTGCCATTTATTTTGCAGACAAGATTCTTGGAAGGCATTCTAAATACTATACCTATACTAAGAGAAGGCAACAACATTAGAATTCAGAAAACCGATGTTTATATTCTGAGAAAATCATTTTTCTTCACGGTTGCTGAATATGCCTGCTTTCCAAAGAAGTTATCTTAGTGTGTGTAAGTGCAGAGTATATCGTAAGGTTATCCGAAGTAAAGGTGATAAAAGCTTAAAATTCAAGCTATTAAAATTAGGTAAAAATAACTTTGCTAGTGACTAGATTTAAATTGCGGAGACGGAAGATAACCTACAAAGAGCCATACATTAATTAAATAATATTACAACAGAATATAATCTTCAAATTTCATATGAAAAAAACAAAAATAATAGCTTTTAGAGGAACGAACCATTTGAGAGCAAAAATTTGCATAAATTATAAACCCATCCAACAATAAAGTTATTTTAATTATCTTGGCAATATTGTGCCATATACCAATAATAGAGATATACAAAACAAAATAAACAAATTCCAAACAATATGTGGCACAGTAAAAAGTACTTTTAAAAATTGTTATCGTCAAACTCTGTTAAAACTGTATCAAATAATGGCGATCCCAACCCTGCTTTATGGGTGTGAAAACTGGGTCTTGACAATCTCACAACAGAAGACAGTGGAGGCTGCTGAGATGAAATTTCTGAGACAGGTGGCAGCTTATAGACTCATAGACAAGAAAAGAAACGAGAATATTAGTAGAGAATTGGAAATTCTGAGTCTAAATGAAACAATTACTGCATACAGGCAAAAGTGGCAAGATCATGTGCAGAGAATGAGCGAAGACCGTACACCACAAATAGTATACAAGTATAAACCTGTAGGTAGAAGAAATGTTGGCAGGTCACGAATGAGATGGTCCGATCAATTTCCTTGAAGTCGGAACGGGCCACAAGGCTTATACCGTGATGATGATGATGATGTTGATGATGATGATGATGATGATGATTATGATAACTTATTCTGAACAAAGATTTGTTCCATCACCAAAGGATAGGCAACATCCCCAGGACATGAAAGAGTGTTGGAAAAGGTGGAATATCTAAGGGTTATTTCATCCATTATTAGGAATAATGGGTCTGTACAAATTGAAAACCATAAGAGTTAAAGAATAGATTCACGATAAAGTCGCTTACATAATTAAACAGTAGTTTTGTCTCTATCTTTCTCTCATTTTTAAAAATATTACATCTTCCAAATTTAGCTCATATCTGACTATGAATGAAAGGGATGAAATGTTACTCAAACGAGTTCAGAGTCTAAGCTTAGAGTAACCCGATATTCATCCTTCAGGATAAGGGAAAGCCCCACCAAAAAATCCTTATCGTGATAATATACCTGACTGAGATTCTAACTCAGGACCTCTTGACGTGAAGCAGACCCGCTAGTATCTACGCCATAAAGACTCGTTCTCATATGTATTTTGGGTAAGGAATGTTGAAGTCAGGAATACTAGGACTGGGGAGGAATATTAAATTTCCCAATCTCTTTTAACTCCTTGGAGGTAAATGTAGTTAGTTGTTCAATTCCTCATTGGAGTTTAGAAAAACAACCGAGCACGCAAGCTTCCACTAACGAGAAGAAGGAAATGTCACGCCTGAGGTTACGAAATACGAGTTGGATCTCATTTAAGTTTAAATTTATCATCATACACTCGTCAGCTTTTTGCGACTGCATGCAACAAAGAGGAGCGAGCCTCTCCAGTTACTTGTTTTCTCGGAACACCTTTGCGCCATTTCCATTAGAGGTAGCGAGGTGTCGATAAAACGGAACTGAGTTGATTTCCAAATTCTCCTATTTGTATTCACACGGGAAACATTTGAGAAGCAACCACATGACCTAAGTGGCTCACTTAATTACAGTTAATTACATCGACGCTCTTTTGTTTCCACATAACAAAGAACCTGCGGTTGAACTTCTGTGGCAAGCAAACTCCTCGGGCTTTTAAAGGCGCTTCTTTAAGTGTTTAGCCTTAAAGGGCGATAGCTCAGAGCTTCTTAATGAACATGTCCTGCAGTTAATTACATTCCATGCTTAAGTCGACTTTATACCGGAAGAATAAATAGCACATCACTTCAG
>JAUKNK010000478.1:250000-301876 GCA_030765055.1 Mantis religiosa
GCCTAGGATGGAATTCATTGTGAGAGCGAACCGGTCACGTCGCGTCCTAAGCTAAATACCAAATTTGCAATTACATTTACTGTCTCACTTGATGGGAGTGGAAAGATTTCAAGAAAATACTTCTGCTCCAAAATATACTTCAGATGGAAAACGTTTCATTACTTCTGATCTTCTCAAAAATAACTCTAAGAATTCATATTCAAATACTACATTATTAAGACGTGTTCTTGATACGTTCCTGATAAAAATGTGTATCTTGAATATTTCTTGAATAGCTCTGATCTTACTCTTCGTAAATTATAACCTTTTTATGTATCTCGTAACCTGTAGGAAATACACAAAATCTTACTGCACAAATGTATACATCTCGTTAAAACACATAATTTGTTACTTTTTGTGGAGTTACCGATGTCCTAGATATTCCTTATTGTTGATTGGAAATACTTACACATTTCTCAACTGGGAAGTCGCTATTGCATGGAATTTCAGTAATCACAGACACGCTGTTAAAAAATCTGACTATCGCGGTATCCTCTGTGTGATGTAAGAAAATGTTTAAACGTTAATTGAAAGTTTGTTTGTTTTACAACGACTAGGTCGAATTCTAGGAGCTTATAAGATTAGGTTCTAAAAAGCGAACACAGAAAGTCATGCAACACTTTAAATTTCTTTGTTCGTAGGAAAGGAAAACAGTTGAACCTGCACACCTGGACAGTCTGATTTTGTAGTTCTATGCTGTGACGCACGCGTGTCACCCGAGCGATCGTCTTTTGTTACCAGAGGAGAACGACCGCGGTGTTATGGAAAGCATTTCGTTTATTTTGTCTGTGCAATCAGTTTTGTTCCCGGCAGTCGTGTTCAAAGAAGAAATACTGTGGTGAGTTTCATGTGCATTTTTGTTCTTTGCTGTCTGTTTTATTCCTTTTTATTGTCTATTTCTTGTGGTGATATTTACATGCAGTTGGGTTTTACGCAGTTAGTACAAAGGTGACCTGTGACGACCTCCATTGAGCCATAATTGTTCAGTAACTGCAGTACCCAGTACATCTCTTCCTGCCTGGATTTTAGAATTATTTTACTACAGTATTAAGAAAAGTTATAATATGAGTAATAATATATCTTTCTTTAACAAACAATTATTCCAGAATTGAAGTGCATGTTTTTCTCGAGTTATATACCAAGCACCATAGCGTTGAATTGTTTTTGGCCCACCATATTGTAAACTAATGTTACATTATTGAACTAATTGCTCGCTATTTTTAATTATTATTGCTTGGAAACACCCACTTTAATTTTTTTGCTATATAGTACATTGATTTTGCTTACGCACATATCCTTGTTAAAATAAATTGCCCTATTTGACGTGTGCCCAACACCTTCGCCGGGTACTGCTCTCATTGAAACATGGAGTTGTAAATAAGTAATTCTGAACATCATTTTTGTATATTTTGTATACCACTTCGATAAGCTTAGTTTAATATAACTGAAATGAATCTCAATCTACGAGCCGAGGTGGTGTTTGCTTCCTCTGCCATTTATTCAGTTCACAATACAGAGCTGCCAACACGATTAACTAAAACCGGCATCCTTACGCGATTTGTGACGTAAGGCCGTAAGCCGCAAAGAGTTATTTGTAAGTAGAGGATTGAAGCAACTGCGGGATGACAAAGTAGCCATTGGATCTGTAAAAATGAACTCAGTTTATCCAGGAATGCAGAAATAGCTCGGTTAAAGATAACAGGTTACATATAAATTGGTAACGAGTGTTTTGGGCAGAAAAAATAAAGCGGTCGCTATTTTCAGGGGCTTTATTAGAACTCGCGGGTTGGCACTCTCTGCACATGCGCAGTTAGTTACTTTGTTGATCTTAAGCGATTTATTTCACAATTACGAAAGTTAGTTAAAGGGGACAGTAAACGTTATTGGTTTTCTAATTTGTCATATTTACTTATGAAATATACCAGCTCTGATTATTACAAATGCTAATGGTGTTATTGAAAATAGTTTTAAAACCTATAAATGAGGATTATGCTGTGACCCATATCTTAATTGGTGTATGTTTATACGTGGAATGCTCTCTTTGCTGCGAAGTAAGTTACCTGGCACATACATAGGTTGGTAGGTCAATAACGCTGAAGGAGTACGCGTCACGGTCAGTGTCAATTTACGTAATCACTTACGCACTGCACTTATACAGGTATATTTTATATATCTGACACAGCAAAAGTGACCTAACATAAAAGTCAAAAGCTCAGTTCTTAAACAATTGAAGGTATTCGCATTCACCCACGTCATTGTTTTCATTGCTTTCTAAAACATTATCTTGAATTTATTTATTTAATTTTATACTATTACATTTTTTCGAAATAGTGATTTTCGGTTTACTCAACATGTCAAGCACTTTTCTCATTCTGCCTAGCACTTCTACAAGTCTCTGGCGACACAGCTGTTCCATATTTTTTAATTTAAAGATGATATTTCTGCACGCCACGGATTTTTTACATCAGGCCAAATTAATTTGATTGGAATTAGATGGGGATGATACACTGGAAATTCAAATACATTATAGCCCGCCTCGGTAGCATGGTGGTAGTGTGTCTGCCTCAGCTTCAAGAGGTCCCTAGTTCAAATCTCGGTCAGGGTGAGTTACCTAGATAAGGTTTTACCGGGGTTTTTCCTTATCATGAAAGAGGAATGTCAGGTAACTCTAAGGACCCTGGGATCATCTGAGCATCATTTCACCCAATCCATTCATTGTCCGATATGACTTAACATTTAAGGACGTAAATTAAAAAAAGCAAGCAAAAACTACATTGTAGCTATCTTCTATCGAAACAGTATGCTAGACATTTGAAAAGGTGTTACTTTCAAACCGTATAGCTTTGCTTTACTCATGGATTCATCAAAAGCTATATTATACCTAAATAACCAAGCTCACGATCCCCTTTCGAGGTATTTGAGGTACCTACTATATCAATTAATGTGTTATTGTAATAAGCATTGTCCATAAGCTGGACGTATAGGATGATCCACTTAATATAATTTTCTCTATCCTTTCCTTGATGAAATTCGTTTTCTTTTGCGACTTCAAAGTGAGAAGGTTATTTGGAGTCAAGCCAAAATTTCCACCAGCATGTAGGTACGATAAGTAATTGACGTTTGGCAACAAGTGTCTGGAAACTAATTCAGGTCAGTCCAACTTGTAGGAGCAGTGACTGCTCTATATGTATGACTCGTCTTCATACGCTGTTGTTTTATCCCCTTGATTTGCACTCCCAGAGAAGATTAAGGTAAGTTCCCTTTGTGATCGTATGTCATGCTCTTGTACTGGAACTTTCCCATTTGATTTTTTCTTCCACTGCATCTACGCTTGTACCACTTAATATCTCTCAACTTGATGAGCTATCTCACTAGGGAGCACGTTTTTTGTACCCGAAACACAATAGGCTAATTCTTATGCAAAATGGCTCGCTGATTCCAAAAATGCCTCTGGAAATGCTGTATCACGTAAAGTTTCTGAGATATTCTTATTCTTATTCTTTCATATAAAATTACAGAAATGAGGCATGATACCAACTGATATTGACTTAATTTAAAATAATAGCTATTTTATTATTAAATAATATTTTTATACCTGTAAAGAATATGAATACTGTTCGAAATAACTAGAACGAATTTTCCATAACGTAAGATTTATTAGTAAAATTAATTTTAGAGTCTACTATAAAAATCGTATTTACATGGATTTGCCCAACTCAAAATAAATAAAGTTGACATAAACTACTTATACAGCTTAAAGACAGTGTTGCTTCATAATAGTAATTTGCTACCTTCAATACCTTTATTTCATGCCATAGGAATGAAGGAGACATACGATTACATGTCTATAATTTTAGATGCTATTAGTTATCAAAAGCATGGTTGGGAAATTTGTAGTGACCTCAAGGTAGTTGCAATGCTAACGGGACTGCTGAGAGGTTTCACAAAATATTGCTGTTTTTTATGCTTATAGGACAATAGGGCAATTGACAAGCATTTCATAGTGAAAGAGTGGGGGGAAAGGGAAGACTATACCCCTGGAGCAAGCAATGTTAAGTATGTGCCACTAGTAGACCCAAACAAAGTTCTTCTTCCCCCACTTCACATAAAGTTCGGGTTAATGAAGAATTTTGTTAAAGGTTTGGACAAAGTGGAAGTGTATTTGAGTATTTAAGAAGTATCTTTCCCAAAATAGGTGAATCAAAATTGAAGGAAGGTATACTTCTCGGTCTTCAAATGAGACTACTTCTTAAAGACAGTGTTTTTGAATCAAAGCTTAAACTTGTTGAACTGGCGCATGGAAATTATTAAAATCAGTGGTGGAAGGCTTCCTGGGCAAAAACAAAGAAGAAAATTATGAAACTTTAGTCTCAGAACTACTAAGGAGCTACAAAGAAATGGGTTGCCGTATGTCACTTAAAATCCACTTTTTGCACTCTCACCTTGATAGTTTCCCTACAAACCTAGGAGCTGTAGTAAGTGATGAGCAAGGTGAGCGTTTTCACTGGGACATTTCTGAGATGGAAAGACGTTACCAGGGTCACTGGGATTCAGCCATGTTGGGAGACTATTGTTGGTTCCTCAAACGGGAGAGTACATGTCAATCCAAAAAAAAAAAAAAAAGTCAACAGTGAAACACTTCTGAGATAATAAAGGTATGTGGTTTTCATCATTATCTTGTGTTTATTTATTTTAATAATAATTAATAATTATTATTATTTTCAATGTTATTTGGCAATAAAATACCTATTATTTTCAATTAATCAAATATGAGTTATCACATCTCATTTCTGTAAGTTTTCATGAAAAATTATGAATACCTAAAAAACGTCACGTGATACAACATTTTGAGGGGCATTTTTGGAATCAGCAGATCAGTTTACATAAGAATTTGCCTATTTTGTTTCGGTTATATGAAAATAATTTTTTTTTTTTTTTTGTTACCCAGTGTTTTTGGCAGTCCATATAAAAATTCCGAATCATATACCGAATATATCGAAGTTGTGTTTCTGTAACACGCTTGGGTAACTCATGTTTTCTCCCAGTACTGTCAATTGGTACTTCTCTATTCACGTATATTTTGCTATCTGTAAGAACCCTACATACTGAAATCAGCGAAACATCAGTTGTTTTGCTTAGTTCATTTACTCTCTTCGGTTTTTTGCGGAACTCGAGTGAACATATATTATCTTGGAAATGAAATTGTTCTTTCACACCAGCCGTGTGTAGGCCAAATTGTTGGACAGGTGGAGTTAGACTGAAAAATTCAATGCCATTCAAACATATTCCACCTGTGCCTACTCACGGCTGGTGTGAAAGAACAATTTAATTTCCATTTTTAGATCAAATAGTGATTGGCCTTTAAGCCGGGACTTAAAGTACTTTCATGTTGAAAGTCGCCATTAAAGTAGTTGACTCGTGTGTTTGTGAGAACTCTTAGGCCTGGTTGTATAAAAATCGCTAACTACAGTTCAGTTATAATGGAAGATCATAATTTAACTAAGTTTGCGAAACCTCGTGGGTTGTAAAATCCTGATCTTAGATCAGAGGAACGCTGTTCAGTAGTGATGCAATATTACAAACCCCATAGCTCAGTCGGCAGAGCACCTGCCTGCCGTGTTAGGGGTCCCGGGTTCGATTCCCAGCGGTGGGAATCGGGATTTTTCTCCGACCAAGATAATTCCCCATCTTCCCCAGAATTTCGAAGTATGAATGAGAGTGTGAATGTGTGTGTGTGATCTAATGATTAAAAAAATAAACCTAAGGAATACGAGTTAACACCTTCAGTATGTTCCAAAGGAGAACGGTCGCCGGTATGACCATTGTAGTTAAAGGAGCAAGTAAAAAAAAGATAACAAAAACAAATGCAGCAACATCGCCAAAAAAGTTGCAACTCTCGTCTTATATCGAAAGGAATCGAAATTTATCGGAGTTACTCGACACTGTTTAATTCAAGTGCACAGATTAGCCAATCTAAACATAACAAAAACTAAATAAATCTTTCTATTTATGGTTATTTTTCATAGAAGTAGTCTATTTTAAATAAAAAGTATAAGCATTTACTCCATATTGAAACAGTATTTATCAAAAGTTAATCATGTTGCTTACTTTATCTCTTTTATATGACCAATGAATATCTTTTTCACTATCGTCGGTTTACAATACTGTGAGCTCGAAAATACAAACAAAAAATGGGAGATAAGTGAAGTTTTAAGTTAGAAATTAGTATATTTGTACCTAAAAATGGAAGTTCAAGCAAAAGAGAAGATGTGTTCCGCTAACTTTAAATCTCGCATAACCCTTCTTATTTCACCCTTTTCCATAGGCATTCTGATGAAATGAGATCTTAAAGCTGCAGTCTCTCTGGTAACTTTGTGTACTCTAAACGCAGCCCCTTTACTTATATTAAATATATCCCCAATCACCATTTGGAAGATTTCAGTTGCATAGAACCGTAATGTGAGCAGGATCATAAATATTGGATTAAGTGCATAATTCCTCAGGGTTTGTGTTCTTAATTGTGCATGGAGCCTATGATCCAGTTCTTCAACTACATGCTTTGATAGTCGAAATATGAATTTGAATTTTCTGTCATTTAGTGCTGAGATGAGATTTCCTCTATGTTAGAAAACTCGAGGAGCCCTTTCAAATTAAAAACCCTAAACATCAGAGATATCAAAGTAATCTGAATTCTGAAAATAATAAAAATTTATAGGTTATGAACACAAACAATGTATCTTTAACATATATTTGTGAAATAAGAGGCTAATTATTTATACAAGTAACCACAAAAATGCTTTATTTCCTATTTATTTAAAGATGTACTAATTATTTATTCTCAGAAATTATTGTGTAAATTCTGCAGTTCTGCTGATCTAAGTTCAATCACGTTAACTGGAGAAAATTCACCAGTTAGATTTGATCTTAGATCAAGAGGCCATGAACTTAAATCAATACGTTGGCCATTGTAGCTATGATTAGAGCAACGGGATCGAGACTGTAAGATCCATGTTCAAATCAGGATATGGCATTGCATTTTTTCCAATCTCACTCGCCTGTCCAAAACTATGTTGTTTTTCTTTCATCGCTGCCTCTTGTTTCAGAAGACGAACACATTTTCAATTGTTTCTTTGCTTTGAATATGTAATATCTTTTCACTTAACTTTAAAGACCTAGGAGCCTGGCTATTAATTTCACCAGATTAAAACAATATTTACTGTTCTCTTTGAGAGTAACAGATGCGGATAACTTTCGATACAGACTCTGCAATGTTCTCGATTTTAGTTAGCAAACGATATGCCACAGAGGTACTCTATTACAGAGTACGCTCGGCATTTGGGCTGATACTCAACGTCACAATTCCATACGTTTGGCGCCAATTATACATTTTTCTATGCTATTCCCTTCATAATACAGCTAAATTTAAATATCACGTAATTAGAACTATTTATTGCCTTTGTGTGAATGTTGGTGCGTTGATTGTTCCTGTTGCTTGGAAGTAAATATTTGTATTTTAGTGCCTACCAACATTTAATTAATAATTCTTCTTAAATTGTGAGGGCCATAATATTCAAATTGCACAATATTTTCAAGAACACATTTCCAGGGTTCGCAGAACGTTTATTGTTGTTTTATACATTATGCATATTTAAGATTGATGGTTTTTGGTCTCTTAAAATTTACATTTAGGCGTTATTCATGTTGGGGCCCATCAAATTACTTTTAGTAAGTGATGTTATGAATGTAATGTTATTATTTTTATTCTCTGCTACGTACATAGTAGGTAGGAAAGGTATTGCATTCCACTAAAGTATTTGATACGAGATTTCCATGGAAATAGAAGTTATCTAGGTTAAATACCAAAGCTGACATAGAAGTTCAGTATCTTCCAAGTCTGCCACAAGAAGATTTTCAGGGAAAGTACCAATACTGTCCTAAACATTCAAAATGTTTCAAACAGTTTGATTATTACAAAAATGTCTCTTAATAATACCTTAAGTTGAAAATATATTCATAGCAAAAATGCAATAAGTATTTTAAATTTTCTATGAACGCCTCAAAATCCTTTTACCAACGATCTATTCATAATTTCTGAACCGAATAATTTAAGCAAAATTTTACCACATAAAAATGTAGATCTAGTTAAAACGAACAGTTAATGTAAAGTACATAAATGAATATTTACGCAAAATATATACAATTGTGGGCCGCACAATTTGGAATATATTTCACGTCATTTATTTTTCAATTTTCCAGTATTTACACTTCAAATGGGATACCTTTATTCATGTCCTGGAAATACAACGATAGTCAAAACCGCCACATAGCCACCAACTCTTAAAGGTTTTGACTGTCCCTGAAAGCCTACTGCATTCTCCTATTCAAACCAGACCAACAAGAAAATATGCGAAAACATTTCCCAAATATTTTTATCCTAATTACAATAAATATAGAATAAGCGTCTTTAAGAAAATGTACACAAAAGTGAGCAAATAAAGCTACACGAGTGCAAGTTAGGTTTATTTTAAACAAGTGAATAGAAGGAGGAAGTTCCTTTCTTGAGTAATATTTGGTTTGCCTATTATTCAAAGTGAAATTAAGTGATGGACTCTTAGGACTGTAGCTTTTCTTACAATTTTAAGAGGCAAAAAAGTAGTTTTCAAGTTAGTCTTAAGGGTATTTCCAATTGGTGAAATTTAATTAATATCTTTATATGTGTGCACTGTTCATAGTTTCACTTCAAGCATTACGCTACAGATATTGTGACTTTGTGTGTTCGTAAAATAAAAGGTTCAATCACACCACTCAATAATGTTCTTTATTTCCACCTTATTCCAATGTCACAATTACAATTTCGTAATGTACACAATTACAACTAAGCCAGTTCGTCTTTCCACGTACACTCGGCGCGCCTTACACTACTGCTCACCACGACTCACTCAACACAACTCGCTCCTGTCGCCTCTGCCGTATTGATCCGCGGCTCGAAGTTTCTGGAGATTTCCTTTTATGGAGGGGGAAAACATTCTCGATGCTTCGCCCTCCTTTGGGCGGCAGGAGGAGGGGGAAACGAAGACTCTGCTACCCCTGCGGTCTCCCCTCCCTCCACCGGCCTTCATTTATTGATCGGCATTGTGAGTTTGCCGCTTGCATATATAAATTTGCGGTAATTTCCTTTTTTATCAATTTAATGCACACTCTTATTACTTCCTCAAAGGCAGATAGTGTATTATCGGTGTGTATACTTATTATTCATTTTCATTAACCGTCTTAGTTGTTGAATTTAAAATGTGAGTTTATAATTCCCTTATTCGCCAGTTTACATAATTACATTCAGTTTCTGTTTCTCATTATGTTTACAGAAAGTATACAAGCCTTTGATGGAATTGGATATTTAAATTATTTATTATACAGTCCTCTAAAGTCATCGGTGGTTAGTTTATCAGAGATCTTTGTACAATTTTACAACAACTGAACTTATTTAATAATAACCATTTTCAGGCTCGCACAGACCTTTCAAACGCTGCATAAAAGGCTTGCTCCTTTGGGGAGAGTTAATTTGTTCTAGAACACCTACTTTCCAGTGGACGTGACCTAGCGCATAGCAAATCTTTTGAAAGCAGGCCACTTTTTTTTTTGTTTTTTTGTTAGCTTCCATTATCGCTATTAAAGGATGACAAACTTCTTCCAGCCTCTCTTCTTAGTTTATGCACTCACTAGCAGGAAAGCTTTGTGATTTGAGTCCTGCAGCTTCAAAATATTTCCAGAGGCAGGTTACGCCTCATAAATTAACTTGTGCATAAGACCGGTATTCACATAATCTGCTCTCACGAATTACGATTGCATGGCTGTTTTGTTATTTGCCATAATTTTGTTATAAAACAAGCTACCCTGGAACACTGGTTACAGTATCAAAAGGTTTCACACCATCTATCAGATATGTAATTTAGATATTTTGATTACTTTTCTCTAGATTTTATATAGAGTAGCCATAATTCGTTCTAAAAGAAGAGGATTTCACAGGATATTATCAGAAAATTCAAGATTTACAGTTTATATAGTTTATTTATATGTATTATATGTATTATTTTATTATATATTCACAGTTTACTGTTTCCTGGATGGAAACCAGGAGATCCGTAGTTCAAATCTCGCCCAAGGCATTGAATTTTTCACGTTGATTATGTATTAGATGCTCTTATATTTCATTGTTATCAGCTCACATGATTTACCGGTGATGCAGCCAAGTGCAGGCAGTGTGGCCATTAGTTTTGAATGACCCACATATAAGCTTCTGTATAAACTTTACAGAAAAGTTTACTCATTCCAAATTATATATATGCTCTATTACCCACTTTTGTGAAAATCGAACATTTTAAAACATTTTTCAATGAAACTGTAGATAATTTGGAATGGGTAAATTTTTCTGTAGAGTTTATAGAGAAACTTATATGTGGGTCATTCAAAATTATTTGCAAAACTGCCTGCATTTGGCTCCATCACCGGTAAATCATGTGAGCTGATAACAATGAAAAATAAGAGCATCGACTGAATAGTCAACGTGAAAGATGCAATGCCATGTTCGGGATTTGAACCACGGATCAGCTGGTTTCCATCCAGTCGTTCTAACCCAATGAGCTACCATGGCCAACTTGCCGTCCTGGCATTAAATTCTCCATTTGACTCGTATATTTCCGCGGTATCGCTTTCAAGATACACCGTTTGTGGTGACTTACTATCGTAAGTACTTGAGTCCCAGGCTTCATTACTTAACTCTTATTATTTTAGTTAATTGATGGAAATTAATCATTTCTTCACACTAGTCGTATATAGGCTAAGGTTTTTCATAGATAGTCAACATGAAAAATTCAATGCCATTGCCAGGATTTGAACCAATTTGAGCATCTAATGTTTATTAGCTGCCAGTTTGAAGATGATAATTCACACGGCTAATGAAAAGTAATGATTAATTTCCATCAACAAACTAAAATAATTAGAGTTAAATGATGAAGCCTGGGACTCAAGTACTTACGGTAGTAAGTCGCTACAAATGGTGTATCTCGAATGCGACAGCCCCTAGTTGTTTACCATGGAAATATACGAGTCAATTGGAGAATTTAATGTCATTACGGCAAGTTGGCCATGGTAGCTCAAAGGCTTAGAGCGACTGGACGGAAACCAGGAGATCCGTGGTTCAAATCCCGGCCATGGCATCGCATTTTTCATGTTGACTCTAGTTTTAGTAAGTTTAATTGTAGGTTATTATCTTCAGTGCTGTAAATATGTCTGGTAAATACGAACAAAATGCTTCATTAAAATTCAGGTAGCAAGAAGTGTCAGTGCTCGACAATCTCATACAGAACTATTGGAAGCTTGTGGTAGACTTTACAATGGCATTCCGTGACTAGGTGGGCGAATGCTTTTCGTAGACGAAGGGAGACGTTCATCAAAAACGCGGAGCTGGCAGACCGCAATCAGCAAGTGATGTGCTTGTAAATGCTGTTAGAACACTGCTGGAAGATTATTGTTGTTGAACTTGTATTGAACTGTCAAGGGAAAATGAAATTATCTCTTAGAGGATTTCGCTCTGACAGATAGGCAAGTATAGCAGCGCTAGTCTGTTGGAATATAGGACAACAGGACACTGTGGATGGCATCTGTTGGTTCCCTGATGTGTGGAGGCCAGTTCTTCGTGCTGGAGATTACTTCTAAACACTGCAAAAATGTTTTGTTAATTCAAATGTTGCCACTAATTGTAGAATGACCTAAATATACTGAACTAAAGCACACTAAAATGAGAACACACTAAAACGTAGAACCAAATCATAACTAAAATACTGAGTCACAATTTAAACTGAACTTCACTCAGTAATGTCTGTAACGGTTGTTTCGGTATAGGCCCCTTGAGCTGAAAAATGTTTAAATATGTGGTTTAAAAATCGATATGGACATGTTAAAATGAATAAGAAAGGAAACTGTTAAAATTAAGTAGGCCATGAAATGACGCAACATGTTTTAAAATGTGAATGTTTTATGATTGGTATTTTTAAAAATAAAAACCAGTAAAAATGAAGTCTGATTGTTACTAATGGCAACGAGAGGAAGAAAAATCAATAATTTGGTAAAATAGCTAGGAAAGAAAGCATCTTTCGATTGCGTAACGTCGAAAAGAACAGAGGTCTTTTGGATTGTGGAATGTCGAAGTGAACGGACTAAAGTATTAAACCCACTTAAAACTGATTTTCAGACAATTGTATCGAAGAAATATAATTCTTATATAGAGTATTGTATAAAAATGGTATAAATTATCGCAATTAAATTAATAGTTTGAATGTTCATAAATTAAACAAAATTATTCTTTCACTTGCGACCACGCTTGAGAAAATGGTTCTCGTGTAATTACTGAAGCAGATCAATACATCTGAGTGCCAAATCTGAACCAGAGATTCAGATTGGAAAGACGTAGCAACTCGTGGCTTCATCGTCACCATCCAGGAAGGCAGCAGACATACCATGACACTCGCAGCAACGTGGGACATCTTACACGTAAGTAAAGGGAATTCCGGTTACAGAATGGCTTCCCAACCTGGTGCTTCGAGGTAGTCAACGTGCCGCATTCCCCCAGCATCCTAAACTCCTGTTACGACATGACACTCCTGTTAAAATGAGGGGCTTCTAGATCGTCGTCTTCAAATATCGCGTGTGTAGTAGAAGTGTGTGTAGAAACTCCTGTTTCATGTCAGTGCGCGGGACCATCTGAACTCTACTTAGACCCCATGGGGCACTGGTCTGTGCTTTGTATGGACCCTATACACAAAGAAAACATTCAAGACAGTGCAATCATTGGAAACAGACTAAATGAATTTTCTTGTGCAGAAACATTGCACATAATAGTTATTTCCCTGCTAGAGCAATTGTTTATGTGGACCGAGCATTAATACCAGTTCTAAATGTCTGCATTTTAATCATTTATATAATATTTCGTTAACCTTACGTTAGTCGAGTTGGGCCTGGGAGGCCACTAGCTTCATATAAATGCTGTAGTTTCTGAACGAACGCACCTAAGTAATTGCCTGACTAGGAAATCTAGCATTACACCTTACTCGAATGTTTACTGCGGTGACAAATTTTTCTCTTTATTATTGTAGCTACAAGAATGACGAATCAGCAGTTAGGTGTCGTATGGGTCTAGCGGGCCCTTTGTGCATACTCCCGTTACATGTTGATGACATGATTTTCTTCTTTAGTAAGTTGTGGAATGTTCCATTGCTAGTGGAAGGAGCTATTAGTTCTTCCTCATGAATTTCAGTAAAAGATATGATTTACAGAAACCCAAGGATTTGGAAGAAGTACATCGGCTACTTTGCGATGACGATGTCTTACCATTGGATGACAATTTGTAGGAATCAGATAATTCTGATCCTCAAGATAAAGTGGAAACAAGATCATTAGGTTCATAAACAGTAGTTATGATCATGTTTCATCGGGCCAAGTGTCAGGTGTCGAGAAAAACCCTGAAATGATCATGCATTACGATACTAAATCTGGAGTTGCTGTAAAAGATAAATTGTGTACTCCTACAATGTAGCCAAAACTACATGAAAGTGGCCAATGGTAATATTTTACCATACGTAGAATATTGCAAGTATTAATGCTAGGATTATCTCTCTTGGAAATCAAGACAAATATTCCACAAGACAGGAACATTTGAGAGTATTGCCCTTAGCTTTACTGTCTCAACAGCTGCAAAGAGGAGCAACAGCATCAAAGCTACCCATTGATCTGAAAGGGCATCTAAAGAAATATAAACCTGAACAACCAACAGCAGATGAGTTGCCGAATGCACCAGAATTACTGAAAAGGAAACGTTGTGAACACTGCAGTGAAGACAAAAATAACAGCAAAACTAAAAGTGCATGTGGTAAATGCACGCTTCTTTCTGTTTGAGGGGAAAAAGCCAAAATTATTTGCGATAACTGCTTAGTCAGGGGAAACAGAGAAGAAATAGTTTATGATTTCGGGTCACTGAACATTTACAATGACAAGATATATTTTAAAATGCTATTTTCTTTCCGTATATTGTAATGCAAATTATAATGTAAACTCTATTCATACTATATTTTAACTGATGTAATTTAGTATGATTATAGTAATAAAATCATTGTATATTTAACCTAAATAAAGCAAACAACTGGGGAGAAAAAAATACAAGCATATGTGCACATAAATATAGTGCTGGCCTCCGAGGATGCCCCACGCGTCCGACGGTGTTCTTCCAAGGCACGCACCTCTAAATATCTCAACGCGGATTTTCCAGCTGTACGACGATTGCCCTTACTCTTACTGGGTTTTCGGTCTCTATACCAAGCTTTTCCCTTAATTTTGAAAAGTCCCTCTCTTCCGGGGTTTCAATATCCATATGACTTACACTTCTCGAATGTTTCGGTGCATTATCTTCCTGATCACATCATTCGGAGCCCTGACGTGAACCTCACCCTCTCTCATTTCTTGCAGATTACATGGCCAGATTTCACCACTATTTACACCGACGGTTCTAAATCTGCTGATGGAGTAGGTTATGCATACGTCTGTCCTTCTACTAATGCCCTGGCTCGATACCGCCTACCTATGGAGGCTTCCAGCTACACTGCGGAGGTTCTGGCCATTCGTGACGCTTTGCAATATGGGATTTCTCAGGGCTTCCCCAAACTGCTGATCTTAACCGATGCGCAGAGTGTGCTGCAGAGACTCTCATCTCCCCGCTGGACGAGAGATATGCACTGTTATCTTTACGAGATACTGACGTTGGTGAACAACGCTACCATAGCTGGACATCAAATTCACTTCCTTTGGATCAGAGGGCATGTCGGAATTCGATACAATGAAGTCGCCGATCGCCTGGCAAAAGAGGGACTCACCCAAGGCACCTTCCAAGGCATCCAACTGCCCTACACGGATTTCTTCCAGGTCATTCATCGTGACGCCTATTGTCGCTGGAATGACGCCTGGTTTCATTCGCAGTCCATCAAAGGCAAACACCACGCCGCCGTTCAGACGCATCTATCCACGACCCCTTGGTTCTCCAGCTTCAGGATTGCACGTTGACATCTCACCTCCATCATTAGAATGCGACTTGGACATGGATGTTACCCTGCGCATCTACACCGACTACGTCTCATCGATTCCCCTGTATGTCCTGATGACCCAGGCGAAACCGCTGACCTCAATCATCTCCTGTTCAGTTGCTCTCGCTACCGAGCCCACCGTTCTTCCTTCCTCCGCCGCCTACTTCAGCAGTCTGTTCCTTTTCCCGCTAGCCTCAACACCATATTACAGTTATGCAACAAACATGTATACCAAGCTCTTCTACAATTTCTTAAAGAAAGTGATCTACAGATCTAGTCTCCTCCCATCCTCTTAACCTTCCTTACATTATTTTTCTTATTTTTCCCTACGATGGCCATATGGGATTTTACCGAAGGCCCATAAAAAAAAAAGAAGCACGCACCTAACGGAGGCCTAATGAGTTCTGCTGTGTTCAGGTACAATAGGGGAATTTTACTAAAATTGCTTTTTTGTTTTTGTTTTTTTTGTTTAAAGGAATCTCAATGTCATATTTCCAGGTAGAATATTCTGTTCCCTCTTCTGAGTATAAGCAAGTAGTAGAGAAGCCTAGCGTGAGTTAGTAAGAAAACACTCATTTTCTATAGCCGCGGAATTAACAGCTAGAATTGCTTAAAGTAGGTTTGCGTAAGACCTGAAAAGGCGTCCATTCCCTCTGCTATAAAAAAGACTTTCTTTTCACGTTTCGAGCTAACGTAAGCTCTGAAGGGTTAATTTTTAGCAGCCAGAACATGGATTAGGTACAAAATACATTAATCTAATGGAGAAAACCAGAACGCGGTTAAGAAACGCTGATACAGATATTCTTGCTATACAAAAGAAAGGCGATGGGTTTCAAGGACTAGAGGGAATTAATTGAGAGACGAAGAGGAACACGACGGACAAAATCTATGACATGCTATAAAATAGAGAAGGAAGATGAACGCGAGAACAATGATGATGCTGGAGAAAGGGGTGCAGAAGAAAGCCAGAAAGAGGAATTGCAAAGACCGAGATCCCATCAAATATACGCGATAGCAGCAATCAATCTTCGACGTCATTAGAAGGACGGCAATGAAACAAAAAGTTAAGCGGGTATCGTACAATGAGAAGGGGGCGGGGGCATCGCAACCGTGAAATATACTGCTGCATACAAAAGATCACATTTGTAAGCTCATTCATTTTCGCCAAATTGTTCTTTGAACGCGAGAGAATAAATGACTGCTGAACAACGTCAGTTGTCACAAATTACACGGCTTGTCAATGTGTCATGATAAGATAGAAAACTGTTTTACATATATGTCATCAGCTCCTTGTTATTCCAGTCAAAATTAATTTCAATATAAAAAGTATCTGAAGCTCCATTAAACCAGAGTGAAAGCATTTTCAGGAAAGGTTATTTGTGCGTGTGTTTCTGTATATGTGTATGTTTTTTGTAATTTACCGCCTCCAACGTTAATTCATGTCGGACGATGAATGAAAGGGGTGAAATGATGCTCAAATCACTCCGGGGTCCATGGAACTTACTTACCTGACATTCGTCTTTCAGGATAAGGGAAAATCCCGACAAAAACCGTATCCAGGTAACTCACCCTCACCGAGATTCGAACTCGGGACCTCTTGAACGTGAGGCAGACACGCTACCATTTACGCTATTCGCATTTTCCCATTATATTTGCAAGGAAATATACAAATCACCTTTTCTACAAATTTTTATACAAATATAGACGTTTTACAATTGGTATTTGCAAAAGTGAATACAAAAATACATGTAAATACGAGACTCACCTTTTCTGGGCAATTATATTTTTACTGTCTCTTAAAGTTTAATAGTTTTGTTAGGTATTTTTAAACATTTCAAGCTCTATATTTCATTTTTAATGAAAATACCTATTTGGCTATTTTTATCAAAACCGTTTACCCATTCTTCAGAAAGTCAAAGTTTTTGAAAAACTGTTTATATAAAGATTGTTTAGGAATTGAAGGTTCTACTAAATATCTTCGTGTCAAACACTAAAGTGCTTCGAACTTAAGTACGATGTTTCACATTTAACCTACTTTTCATTTTTGAGTTGCGCTATTTTCAGATACCCACCCACGCATTCACACCACCACATACAAAAATGTACATTTTTCTAAAAAGAGTTATTTGTATTCACGATACCTCAAGACATCTCAGTAAAATCTTGATGTTGATTTTTAAGTTAATGTTATGCTTTCTCTAACAACAGGAAGAAAAGAGTGGTCTGTTTGAAAATTAGTAACTGAAAATGTTATTAAAATAGTTCAACAAAAATTCCGTGGTAAAGCTACACATAAATGGTCAGGAGTCTAGAAAGGGAGTAACAGAATGCCTTGCCATGGTTTATAATGAGCTTTAGATAATGAGCCTTAAAGCCCTCGTTTTAAATAGACTGACTCCTTCAAATATTTATATTAAATATGACGTCCTCCAAGATAAATCATATTGGCCGTTGAATAAAATTATACTAATAGGCCCAGGGTCCATAGAGCTTAGTAAGCCGACATTCATCTTTCACAATAAGGAAAAGTGCTGGAAAAGCCTTATCCTTGGCGGAGATTCGAACCAGAGACCTCGTGAACGTGAGGCTGACATACTGTCAGCTACGCTGCAGAGGCGGATTTAAGTATGTGTGTCAGAGGACCTACAGAGTATAAGCTTTGGGTAGTAAAGCGGTGTTTCTAAAATAATCCATTGATAATTTAATAGTGACGTTTTCAGAACAAGTAACTTGAATATGGAGATAGAGCACACCATTTTTCCTGACAAGATGTGTTCTAGCTGCTAACTACATAATTCAAATTAGCGCAATGAATTAAATGTATTTAAAAAGTAAATGAAATTATCCGTTAATTGAATAAGAACTTCAATTAATCTCTACATGGGCAAAGCAGACACAGAATCAAACTTTTGCGGTAAATGAATGCTTTTAAAGAAAGTTTAAATCTAATTTCGGCTAAAGTTAATAAAACTGGTCTATATAGCCCTTAAAGTTAGATGGTTAATTATGTTCTTGAGACAAGCAATAAAGCATTTCAATCAACGGTGTTGTAGCTTGGTTCTCGGCAGCGTTTACCTCCTAGTTTGGAATAAGCTTCTGTGAGAGGTCTGACAAGCCAAAGTGTCAGCCCACTAAGCTTGATGGATTGTTGAACTGAGTGGCAGTCATACTACTTAGCGCTACGTAATACATTACACTCTGTAAGGCAGTTTTAAAGGTATTTTGTACAACCACTTTACGGTAGCAAATATTACTCATGTGGAGATAAAGTAGGACATATTTCAAATTATGCGAATGGGGCTGTCGAGGTTTTCTATATGATGAGATGGTTTGTTGAACATTCTTCAGTTTTAACAGTGAATGTTGTGCTTGTTTATATTTTAATCACGTAGCCGTAGTTGCGCAAGAATGTTATAGTTTCAGGTTCCATCTCGTGGCGATCTACTGCAACAACACCATAATGATAATCATCATTATGCTAATTATAATAACAATACGTTTTCTCATAATCATGAGCGAAAAGCTATCGAAATAAACTACAAAGTGAAGTAATAGTTTTATGAAGCTAGCTTTATTACTTTCAGTGTGACGTTCTTACAGTAGATAGCGAAAAGAAATGTATTAAAATTCGGTACCAAGGCTTTTAGATTCTTCGACTCCTTGAATGGAAAATAAAAGTCAATAAATGCCAAATTGAGTACCGTAGGCTCCAGAATTCATATCGACAGCTGGAGGGGTGGTCTGTTGTGATTGATCGGGAAGGTCTTTACTTTATGCCCAGTAGACAACGGCTCACAAACCCGGGTTATAGTGTATCTAGTAACAAACATCTTGCGATCACTGCGAATTCCTCAGACACTTATGTTCACCACGAAGGTCCCACTGAAAAGATTAACTTTTCTTTTCAGGATCATAACACTAAACCTAAGATTTGACAATGTTTATATTGAAAAAAACACTGGAAGTGCCACCTAGAACTTCAAACGACATGAACGACAAAGTTTTCTCACGTCCTAACTGCTAGATGTAAAGTGTTTTTCATTTGACTTGTTACAATGTCGAACGTCGCATGTCGCATGAACTTTTCAGTTGAGCTTCAGCAGGCACTGCCGAAAATTGGTAGTATATTTGTCAGTAACAGCAGTTATTGCGCGAAGCTAATGAAATGCATTACTAATTCCTGTACTCGTAAGTTGCCGCAGTTAAGGCTTCAACGCCGAATGAGTTTATAAGTCGATCTACAATTGACTAGGCTTTCATGGCAATTTAAAATCGTAATAAATCATTGTTCTCAAATATTCTCTACTCAAACTCATTTTAGATAAGCACAAAATATTTAAATAATGGTTATTAACAAACTAAGATACTGGAATAAACTACATGCAAAACATTAGAAAGTAGCTGTTCATTTTCATTTGTTTTTAGGAGCACGATGTAAACATTTGAAAGTACTATTCCTTTGTCAAAGAAAATAGAGCAATAGAGCACATATACTGAGTGCATTCGAAAATCTGGAAAGGAGAACATCTCGATATAATATTTTCATTACACTTGAACACACAGAATACACTTGAAGCACTTGTATGGAAATACAGTCAGTCCAGAAAGTATTCCTACACCATAAATGAAGAAACATTTGGTATTGTTGCAATATAATTATTTATGAAACTTAATATACTTGTAAAATCATATTCTCCCTGTATTTATTTACTTATTCCTATCGTATTTTGCTGGAAGTGTTCTAGATTCAGTAGATTTCTATATTAATATTAAATGATGCCGTAAATTTGGCACAAAAAGTATTCGTACACCAAAGATATCTAGATTGAATATTATGGATATATTACAAGCTGGCTCTCCTTTCTTGATAGTCTACATTCAGCTGTTTCAAAGCAAGTGGTCTGCATGCTCCGAAGAGGTAAAGAGACTACACCAGAAGACAGAAACATAGCAATTAAACTACATAATGAATTCAAAACTCATGCGGAGATATCTCAAATAGTGGGAAGACCACGGTCAGCGATTCAATCCATCATTGACCCAGTAGGAACCAGAAAATGTATTCTAAATACACCTAGGAGTGGTCGACGTAAGTCCTCACGGCTAAAGACGAAAGCAGCATTCTTCACTGCATTAAAGCTGAACTATGAATGACTGCTCCTCAGACTGTTGCTGAGTCGCAGAAGGAAGGAATTAATATCTCAGTGAACACTGTGAGAACAGTTTACAATAAGAAAGGTTACAACGGCAGAATAGTGCGTAAGAATTTCTTTCAGCCGACAGAGCTGACAAAACCCCTTGAATTCGCTCGTAAGTACCCTGATAAGGGTCTGGACTTCTGGGAAAAATCTGTATGGACAGATGAGAGTCTGTTCAAGGTATTCGGTGCGGATCACTGTCGCAAAGTATAGAGAAAAATAAATAGGGAACTGGAGCCAGATAATCCGCCCTTGTCTGGGGTTGTATAAGCATATCAGGTGTCAGCTATCTGCATGTTATCGAGGAAACAATAGATCACAGGAAGTACATGCGCATTCTTAAGAAAGAGTTGCACACTCGTGTGGAGACAATGGGCTTACAGGAAGACTGGATGTTTATGCAGGATAATGATTCAAAACATACTGCACTTAATACACGACTGAGGTTATTATACAATGTTCCAAAACAACTTCTACTCTCCAGATATTAATCCTATTGAACAGGTGTGGAGTAACCTGGGAGAACGCATAAGAAAAAGGGCAATTTCCAACAAATAAGCATTGAAACCTGCTCTTTTGGAGGTATGGAACCGAATACCAAAGGCGGGGGTTAAAACTAGTCCATTACTTATCAAGGAGACCAGAGGCTATAATTAAAGTTGAGGGGTACCGAACGAAGTAATGAATAGCAGCATTATTATTGTACTGTGTGTTGTTTTTGTGAGTTTACAATTACTTTTTGTGCCTTAACAATTTTGAAGTTAATTTTATTCTTATAGAGATGGCATTTTGTTTGTACATTGTTGCTATTTTCATATAAACTGTAAATTATTTTGAGAATACCTTCTTTTGAGTCAGTAAACGTTATCATTTAAATACGCTCCATAATATTAATTTTCCTTAAAGTTTCAATGGTGTACGAATAATTTCTGTGCTGATTGTATATAATTATACCAAAGATGGAAAATGTATGAACCTTGATTTACAGGTTTTCATGTGAGATTGTGTGTATCAACCCCATGCGTTCGCTGCACTGCAATTTTTCCCCTATAAGCTCCATTTTCAACATCGTTTTGTCTTAAGAATAAAACTGACTGACACTGCTAGTCCGAGTTTAATAGGAAGGCTTCGCTTACTAGAATATCAGTTTGACGTGTTACTATGACGTGGATAAGCTAGTTTTGCTTTGTGCGTTTATTGCATGAGCTAATAATAATAGTACCTATGAAGGGATGCTAACCAGTAAACCTGCAGGTGCCCTTGTCGACATTAAACCTTCTCTCTTCTTGTAGAATGAAAAATTAGCTTTACAAACAAATTAATAACGCTAGGTAAATACATCGCTTACATTATTGGTAGTATGTGTCCTCTCGTATTACACAACATGGAGGTAACGCCCGCCAACAAAAATGTGGCAATTTGTACATTTTGGGGATTGAATTATTTACGTAATGAGATAAACGTTCAAACCATAAACATTTTAGGTAACTGTAGCAACATCATCACATAATAAGATATGCGCTTTCTCCAAATCTTTCACTTTCAAGTAACGAGTTCTCAGTATAACTCATACTGGACGTTTCTATGACTGTAAGAAGTTTGAGTTGTCATTCAATGAAGCTGTTTCCCTGTCGACCTACTGCAAGCTGAAGGACATCACTTTGGGCCGGATTTGAATTGCGAACTTGGGATCTTTAGGCCAGCTAACCAACTGTGCCATCCTGTCACATGCGTCATTGGCGAGTGCTGAAATTTATATTAATTTGAGAATAGTTTATTCAGGACTCTTGAGATTTAGTAGAAATTTAATCTTACAGTATCTTAAAGTTCAGAATCTTTGTTGAAATTGCGTAAATAATAGAAAGACTGCGGTTGCCTATTTCCTATGGCAAATCCTGGAAATTACTATGACATCAGCTTCCCCTGGTGTACGTGCAGAGTTGCACAGAGCAACATGGAGCTTTGCTCCTACTCACGTCATACGGGATGTTCTGTAATAATGCAAATGCGCTGTGCTGATTGGCTGCTTCAATTCGAAATTGGGGCGATGGCAGGATATGTTTGGTATTGCCGTCATCATGTAGGAAAGCGCTTCCGGAAATGTCTAAAACTATGTAACTGGACGCGAGGGTCCCCTCGGGTGCTCTCCTCTCTGGCACGTGATTCCGTCCAACACCTTCGGCATGGCGTCCTGGACTCGCCCACTCGCTTACCCACTTTCACACATCTACACATCTACAAATTAATATTAAATTCATCATCACTATTTAGCTTACAAAGCCCCAGCATTTGTAAACCAAACATCGCCAATTGTGACTGCATACGAATTCTTAATTATACTTATATTGTTATTGTTAAGCATAGAGTTTTTTTTATTTTCTACCATCCTAAGCTGTTCCCTCTGGTCAACACAACCATAGTTTGTGACAATCCTGTTCGAAAAGATTTATTTGGGTTCAGCTTCCACAAGCCTATGGGTATGTCTTTTCTTTCCGCATTTGCGAAACATTTTCATATCAATATGAAACTCTTCCTATGTAAAACATTCCTCGACTACCCTAGAAGAAGATTAAGAAGCTGATTGGCGTCCAACTACGCTGTCACAGAATAATGGTTCGATTGACATTAAAACAGGAATCTCGTGTGAAAGAAGCGCTGGTTGAAAAGGAAATTTGTGTATGGAAGTGCCCAAATGTTCGCCACAGAGTATTATTATGGTATTGTAATTCCCTTTACATCATGCACTTACATTTCTGTTTTTCTAGGATACGGAATGTTGTGGAATTTTTTATTTGGAGAGAAAGCCTATTACTTACATTTGGTTTAGTAACCATTGGATGTTTGCAGTATTTGGGGACATTTATTTTTGAGTTGTTTTTCGTTAACTTAGCTGCATTGCCGTTAGGTGACGAATGTAACATGGAAGAGAACAAGATAGGCTTTTTAGAGAAGAACGTGTTGGCTCCCATTTTGTGTTGCATTATTAACGAAACAATCGTGTACAAGACATGGGTCACAATTTTGACAGATACTATGTAAATTGTTACAATATCATTTAATCTAGTAATATACTCGAATTATACAACCTTAAATCTAAAAAACGTATTTTCTCATAAAATTCAATATATTCCCACAAGGGTTTACTTCACTAATTCTCAGAAGAACAGTATAACTACTTTTGTGGTCTCATAAGTAAAGTCTTTTTTTTAATTTAATGTTTTCGGAAAATTACTTTTGGGGGGGGGGGTTTGGCAGTACTGTTTACAGGATACTAATGCTAGTATTGCGTACATTGTGATCATGTATCACTTTTCAATTTGTAATAAACAATCACAAAATGGAGGTAACAAAATTTGAACTTATAGTATTTCTAAAATATTACTGGAGACCAGATTATAAAGCCGCTGCCTCAGCTCGAAAAACATGTGAAATGGAAGGAGAAGTTGTCGCCAATTAGCGTATGGTACAGCAACTGAAGGAATGACAGCACTTCCTCTACTTACCTCAAAATTACGGTGATCACAGCAGGCGAAGTCAGCTCCTACTAGGTCTACACTCTATTTGGAGAATGTCTTAAAATGTATTTGATTGGCTAATGTTAAATATAAATATATTTCCACTGACTGGAAGCAGAATTGCAACGAACTCTACTTCAGTCAGTGTAAGATACTGTATATATCGCTACCCCGCTTTTATCCAGTAGAAATCGATTAATATCTAACTTCAACCAAGCACAGACATCAGAATTTCTTCCCTATTCGAAAGGAGCTGCTACGGGTTGTCTGCATGGCATAGAAAGAAAAGTATGGCATGATTTGGTAAAGCCTACTTTTAGGGAAGAAGAAAGAACCGGTGTGTCAGATATACTATATTTCTTGGCCACAGTTGTGTTCTCATGGGAAGTAGGCGCTGGGGACATCACTCATGATGGCATGAATATGTAAATGCGGTACAGTGGAGACCGCCTCCGCTTAATTGGAGGATCACAGATAGGCAGGCGGTTGACCTACCTGTCAACTGGGTCAAGAGCTTGCCTTTCAGCTGTAGTGTAGTGCCCACTTGCTTTTCATACATTAACAGAGATTAACTCCAAGCACCACGGGGCAGTTGACATCCTTCACGCGAATACTCCAACTTTTAAAACACGCGCGTGCAGGAAATAACCCTTCCTTTTTATTATCTCTACTATTTACGCATAGCGGATGTCGAGGAGCCTTCGGAATTACACGTTCCTGATACTTCCCATAAACTCATATGACTTCATATACCAACTCTTAAACTCATCATACAACATGTTATTTGGTTGGACCCTAGGCTCTGTCGGTAGAGCAGCTGCTTGCCGGGGTGGGGGTCCCGGGTTCGAATCCCGGCGGTGGGGATGGGGAGTTTTCTCCCACCAAGATAATACCTCTTCTTCTCCAGATTCTGGAAGTATGAATGAGTGTGCGAATGTGTGCTTGATCTAATGATCAAAACTCAACAAATACGAGTTAACACCTTTCATATGTTCCAAAGGAGAACGGCCGCCGGTATGACCACTGGAGGTAAAGGCAGAGAATAAATGGAACAAATGAAATAAAACATGCTGCTCTTGAATTTAATGCTAAAAGGAATAAACATTTGAAGAAACAACGATAGTACATGGTCCATTTGAGGCTTAACGAGACTTAAGCGAGTCCGTGAAATGTGTAGTGTTTAACGCCCGCTTTTACTACATAGGGCACCGCAGGCGATGACACTGATGATACATGAGATGAAGATGGAGCACAGGTGGAATGAGATGGCGGGGCGAGGGGGAACCGGAGGTCCCGGAGAAAACCCGCCCCAGCACCGTGTTGTCCACCACAAATCTCTCTTTGCGGTCGCCTGGAATCGAATCCGGGCCGCCTTGGTGAGGGCCAAGCGGTCTAACCACTGAGCCACGGCGCGGCCTAAGCGAGTCTATTTTTTAAGATCTGGTCGCTAGGTGCTGGTTTTAAGATTCCGTTGTCTGTGCACGGCAAGGTGGAAAAACGGTTGAATAACGGATTCCTAATTGAGAAAAGCGTTACATAAGTACAGGAAAACTTAAACCAATAACAATTGAATATCACAAAATATAACTAACTTCACACTCAAAAATATACAAACTACAAGATAAATTCCGTGCTTCAACAACATTTACTATTTATGCAAAGGTCATTTCTTTTAAACAAGACTCCAGAGATTTTACCCAGTAAACTGAACATATATTTTTGCCATAAAAACCGATTAACATTTCGTATTTTAATAATCGTCATGAAACTTCTAGAGGCAATCATACTTTTAAAAGGTCGATATTAAATTTTAGTTAATTGATGCAAATTAATCATTTCTTCACACTAGCCGTATATAAACTAAGCTTTTTGATCGATAGTCAACATGAAAAATTCATTGCCATGGCCGGGATTTGAACCACGGATCTCCTGGTTTCCGTACAGTCGCTCAAACCCATTGAGCTACCATGGCCAACGTGCCGGACTGACACTAAATTCTCCATTTGACTATATATTAACCCGGTAGACCACCAGGAGCTCTCGTATCCGAGATACATCCTGGACGGAAACCAGGAGATGCGTGGTTCAAATCCCGGCCATGGCAATGAATTTTTCATGTTGGCTCTATCGGTCGATATTAAAGTTAACATGCTATGAAGAATATTCTTAAACCTTCAGGTCGTATTCTTGGAGGGCGTTTGGTGTTTAAGCCACTTCATTGCTTAAGACTTAAGCTATTCCCAAATAAACTTCTCTGTCACAAAATATCTATGCTGGACTTTCATTGGCCGATAAATTTCACTTGGTTTTGTGTCTTCAATGTTAAGAAAACAAATGACGGAATGTTGTACTATATTGGTACTTGTGCATGTTACGTGCGGTGATGGCTTTTAAATTCTTCTGTGATCGATTTTCACTTATCTGCATATCTAGCCACCTTTTAGACATTCTTTTAAAACTTGGTAACCGAAATTTTAACTAGCAGAATTATAGTAGGAGAATTTGAAATTTTATTATTTTTTACTGTTTTAATTAGACCCCATGTTGCAGAAAATAAATTGGCATGACTGGTCGGCACCAGAGGTATTGTTAAATGTCAAGTGCTTAACACTCTTTTGACATATGGAATAGTTTATTTGATTATGTGAAAGTTACAGTATGTGTGTGCGTGATGTATGTGCGTACGGGTATGTACATAGATGAGTGGGTGGTTTCCTTATAGACTAATAGACTCTTCGTTTGGTTTCAACCACATTACACATACATATTCCTCAACATAAGAATGAATAAATTGCTTGGATGTTTTCACGAACGAAATCAAACGAAAAATAGGATCCAACAGAAGGAAATTTTGAGGTGCTTGGCAGCTATGATCAACGATCTTGTACTTTGGCTGAGTTAGTTTTTAAAAAGTTCCCCTGCAATATAAGAAGATAGGTTTGATATAATCCGAAGATCCAGAGGTTAGATTGTGTTGGGGCGCGTAATGTTGAAAAATCTCTAACTCAGTGAACAATATTATTATTTTTCAAATGAAAGTCCCTGGTATGACCAAACAATTAAAGACACTAAATAAATGAAACAATTAAATCTACACAAATATGTATTATTTTAGGCGCAATATTGTAAAATTCATTATTTAATTTACGGTTGAACATCCAGAAGAGGAATTTGGAAAATTTTGATTACGAACTGGACAAGAGTAAAAATGCTTGCCAAAAATAAATTTCATGGTTTTTCGTCATGAATGTTTCCTTTGAGTCTTATATTTTGTGCAATCAGGCAAATCTTTCTCATTGTTTTAGGTATATTACCACAAAAGCCCCCAGGGGCCTGGTACGGTAGGTACGGGAATTGGCGATTCCGGGATCCGGAGCCAACTCGATTGGGTGCCTCTGAGTGGTGAGAGAGCTAATGCCAAACGCCCAAACATGGTCCACATCCGTGTTTGACCCTAATCTAAGTTAAAAAAAAAGCACATTAAACCAAATTCAGAGTAAAACCAAAGCAAAGTCAGAGAGAAGTCTGAGTGGAGCCAGAGCAAACTGAGAGCAAAGCCAGAGCGATGCCAGAGTGAAGCCGGAACCAAGCCAGAACCAAGCCAAAGTTAAGGTGCAGAACGAAGTGAGTGTGAGGCCTGAGAGGGACAAGAGCGGGGCCAGAACCTAGCATGAGCCAAGCCAGAACAAAGACAGATCCAAGCAAGAGTATAGTTAAGGAATGTTAGAGTGAAGCCAGAGTGATGCCAGAGCGAAACCAGAGCCACGCCAGTGCGGGACCGTAGAGGCGACCGGAGCCTAGCCAGAGCAAAGCCAGAGTGGAGCCAGCGCGTAGCCAGAACGGATCTTGAGCGGAGCCAGAGCCAAGCCAGTGCGCGACCGGTGTGGTGACCGGGGCCTAGCCAGAGCTAAGCAAGAGTGGAGCCAGAGCGTAGCCAAAGCGGAACTTGAGCAGAACCAGAGCGAAGCCAGTTTGGGACCGTAGCGGGGACCGGAGCCTAGCCTGAGCTAAGCCAGAGTGGAAACAGAGCGTAGCCAGAGCGTAACTTGAGCGGAACCAGAGCCAAACCAGAGCGGGACCGGAGTGGTGACCGCGGCCTAGCCAGAGTGAAGTCAGAGTAAGATCAGAGCGAAGCCACTGCGAGACTGTAGCGGGGACCGGAGCCCAGCCTGAGCTAAGCCAGAGTGGAACCAGAGCGTAGCCAGAGCGTAACTTTGAGCAGAACCAGAGCCAAGCCAGAGCGGGACCGGAGTGGTGACCGCGGCCTAGCCAGAGTGAAGTCAGAGTAAAGTCAGAGCGAAGCCACTGCGGGACTGTAGCGGGGAACGGAGCCCAGCCAGAGGTAAGCCAGAGTGGAACCAGAGCGTAGCCAGAGCGTAACTTTGAGCAGAACCAGAGCCAAGCCAGAGCGGGACCGGAGTGGTGACCGCGGCCTAGCCAGAGTGAAGTCAGAGTAAAGTCAGAGCGAAGCCACTGCGGGACTGTAGCGGGGAACGGAGCCCAGCCTGAGCCAAGCCAGAGTGGAACCAGAGCGTAGCCAGAGCGTAACTTTGAGCAGAACCAGAGCCAAGCCAGAGCAGGACCGGAGTGGTGACCGTGGACTAGCCACGGTGAAGTCAGAGTAAAGTCAGAGCGAAGCCACTGCGGGACTGTAGCGGGGAACGGAGCCCAGCCTGAGCCAAGCCAGAGTGGAACCAGAGCGTAGCCAGAGCGTAACTTTGAGCAGAACCAGAGCCAAGCCAGAGCGGGACCGGAGTGGTGACCGTGGCTTAGCCAGAGTGAAGTCAGAGTAAGATCAGAGCGAAGCCACTGCGGGACTGTAGCGGGGACCGGAGCCCAGCCTGAGCTAAGCCAGAGTGGAACCAGAGCGTAGCCAGAGCGGAACTTGAGGAGAAACGGAGCCAAGCCAGAGCGGGACCGGAGTGGTGACCGCGGCCTAGCCAGAGTGAAGTCAGAGTAAGATCAGAGCGAAGCCACTGCGGGACTGTAGCGGGGACCGGAGCCCAGCCTGAGCCAAGCCAGAGTGGAACCAGTGCGTAGCCAGAGCGTAACTTTGAGCAGAACCAGAGCCAAGCCAGAGCGGGACCGGAGTGGTGACCGTGGCCTAGCCAGAGTGAAGTCAGAGTAAGATCAGAGCGAAGCCACTGCGGGACTGTAGCGGGGACCGGAGCCCAGCCTGAGCTAAGCCAGAGTGGAACCAGAGCGTAGCCAGAGCGGAACTTGAGGAGAACCGGAGCCAAGCCAGAGCGGGACCGGAGTGGTGACCGCGGCCTAGCCAGAGTGAAGTCAGAGTAAGATCAGAGCGAAGCCACTGCGGGACTGTAGCGGAGACCGGAGCCCAGCCTGAGCTAAGCCAGAGTGGAACCAGAGCGTAGCCAGAGCGGAACTTGAGGAGAACCGGAGCCAAGCCAGAGCGGGACCGGAGTGGCGACCGCGGCCTAGCCAGAGTGAAGTCAGAGTAAGATCAGAGCGAAGCCACTGCGGGACTGTAGCGGGGACCGGAGCCCAGCCTGAGCTAAGCCAGAGTGGAACCAGAGCGTAGCCAGAGCGTAACTTTGAGCAGAACCAGAGCCAAGCCAGAGCGGGACCGGAGTGGTGACCGTGGCCTAGCCAGAGTGAAGTCAGAGCGAAGCCACTGCGGGACTGTAGCGGGGACCGGAGCCCAGCCTGAGCTAAGCCAGAGTGGAAACAGAGCGTAGCCAGAGCGGAACTTGAGCAGAACCAGAGCCAAGCCAGAGCGGGACCGTAGCGGGGACCGGAGCCCAGCCTGAGCTAAGCCAGAGTGGAAACAGAGCGTAGCCAGAGCGTAACTTTGAGCAGAACCAGAGCGAAGCCAGTTTGGGACCGTAGCGGGGACCGGAGCCCAGCCTGAACTAAGCCAGAGTGGAAACAGAGCGTAGCCAGAGCGTAACTTTGAGCAGAACCAGAGCCAAGCCAGAGCGGGACCGGAGTGGTGACCGCGGCCTAGCCAGAGTGAAGTCAGAGCGAAGCCACTGCGGGACTGTAGCGGGGACCGGAGCCCAGCCTGAGCTAAGCCAGAGTGGAAACAGAGCGTAGCCAGAGCGTAACTTTGAGCAGAACCAGAGCCAAGCCAGAGCGGGACCGGAGTGGTGACCGCGGCCTAGCCAGAGTGAAGTCAGAGCGAAGCCACTGCGGGACTGTAGCGGGGACCGGAGCCCAGCCTGAGCTAAGCCAGAGTGGAAACAGAGCGTAGCCAGAGCGGAACTTGAGCAGAACCAGAGCCAAGCCAGAGCGGGACCGGAGTGGTGACCGCGGCCTAGCCAGAGTGAAGTCAGAGTAAGATCAGAGCGAAGCCACTGCGGGACTGTAGCGGGGACCGGAGCCCAGCCTGAGCTAAGCCAGAGTGGAACCAGAGCGTAGCCAGAGCGTAACTTTGAGCAGAACCAGAGCCAAGCCAGAGCGGGACCGGAGTGGTGACCGTGGCCTAGCCAGAGTGAAGTCAGAGCGAAGCCACTGCGGGACTGTAGCGGGGACCGGAGCCCAGCCTGAGCTAAGCCAGAGTGGAAACAGAGCGTAGCCAGAGCGTAACTTTGAGCAGAACCAGAGCCAAGCCAGAGCGGGACCGGAGTGGTGACCGCGGCCTAGCCAGAGTGAAGTCAGAGTAAGATCAGAGCGAAGCCACTGCGGGACTGTAGCGGGGACCGGAGCCCAGCCTGAGCTAAGCCAGAGTGGAACCAGAGCGTAGCCAGAGCGTAACTTTGAGCAGAACCAGAGCCAAGCCAGAGCGGGACCGGAGTGGTGACCGCGGCCTAGCCACGTTGAAGTCAGTGTTAAAGTACAGAATGAAGTGTGAGGTCAGAGCGAACCCCGAGCGAAGCCCGAGCGATCCCTGAGCGAAGCCAGAGCGGGACCGGAGGCTGACCGGAACCTAGCCAGAGCAAAGCCAGAGCCAGCCCAGGGCAAAGATAGAGGAATTTTAGAATGAAATCTGAGTGAGGTTATGGTGAAGTGGGAGAGAAGCCAGAACGGAACCAGAGTGGAGCTAGAGCAAAGTGATGGCAAAGCCACAGCAGAGTCAAAGGAAAGTTAAAGATAAGTTAAGTGAAAGGAAGAATTGTAAAGTGAAATACAGTTTTTGAAAGGGCGCTAATGACCATCGAGTTGAGCGCCCCTAAATTTTAATCATCATCATCTACAACAAAAGCACTCCTTCATGAAGAGGGTTGAAAAATTAGACGGGAGTAAATTTTTAGTTTTAAAATCTGGAGCTCGAGATGCTTAAGTAAATTGGTGTGAACATATTAACTAGCAATTTTGTATTATTTATTATCGTCATTAATCTAATCAGCCTCATGTTGTTAGATAACTTGTTTAACATGACAGTTTAGCGTGTTGTATCTTCAGCCTACCTTAAAACAGTACTGTAATACATATGAATTACTCCAAGTTAAGCCTGTACGTTTATTCTCGTATTCAGTACAAGATTCCTTTTCTCTGTCAGTTTTATTTCCTCCCCTGCTCCCCTCTCTCTTCTCTTACTCTACCTCGTCTTCGTTCACTGTCACTGTTACGTCTCTTTTCCCCTGTCCAATGAAGTACACTGTCTTCCATTCTTTCCTTTTCTTGTTAGCAACACATAATATCAGTTAGTAAGAGGGAAGACAAAGAAACATAAATAATACGTTTGAGGTGCCAATAAAAATTAACAAAATTAGTACAATAGAAGATGGAGAGGCTGGCCCCGTAGCTCAGTCGGTAGAGCACCTGCCTGCCGTGTTAGGGGTCCCGGGTTCGATTCCCGGCGGTGGGGGTGGGGATTTTTCTCCGACCAAGATAATTCCCCATCTTCCCCAGAGTCTGGAAGTATGAATGAGAGTGTGTATGTGTGTGTGATGTAATGATTAAAAACAAAAGATAACGAGTTAACACCTTCAGTATGTTCCAAAGGAGAACGGCCGCCGATATAACCATAGCAGTTAAATGGAACAAGCAAGCAAAAAGAAAAAAAAAAGAATTGTAGAATGGGTCGTCTCCTACGGAATTCAAACAGAACATCCTTCCTGATAACTAATTTGCTTTCATAAAAAACTAACGGAAAGATGGATGCTTTTTAATACACTTTTGAAAACATAGATAATTACAATTACAATTATTTAATTCTGATTAAATGTTTTTGTGATAATTTAACTTGGGTGGAATTAAAAGGGAAGCTGGTGAAGAAATACAAATACTTATTAATTTCCTCGGGGCTGTGTCAAATGGCATGTAGTATAAGTTTAAATTACTTGTAGTTTTACGTTCAGGAGTTTGTTACCTGGTTTATCTTTAGCGAGTTCTTCCTCTCTTATTAATCCCAAAGCATTTGTACCTTCTAAGAGGTAAGTATTCTGGAATACCTCCTCTATTTCATCTCTTAATGGTATTTTCTTTAAATATTTAGATGTTTTCAGTGACATTAGCGGTTCGTCAGTTAGGAACTTGATTCTACTAAGTCTTGAACTAGCAAAAATAAAGATTGTTTACAGTTCCTTTTCTACGCGTACTCCATTTAGCTCTGAACCAGTTGACATATGCATATAAGAATTATGGAGGTCTATTTCAAGTTTCTAGATATCCTATGTTCCTCTGTTGTTCTCATTTACTTTGTGTGTGTGTGTGTGTGTGTGTGTGTGTGTGTGTGTGTGTGTGTGTGTGTGTGTGTGTGAGTGTGTGTGTGTGTGTGTGTGTGTGTGTGTGTGTGTGGGTGTGTGGGTGGGTGTGTGTGTGTGTAATTTACGTCCTCCAACGTTGTCATATCGGACGGTGAATGAATTAGGTGAAATAATGCTCAAATGAGTCCAGCGTCCATGGAGCTTAGAGTTACCTGACATTCGTCTTGAAGGACAAGGGAAAACTCCGGAAAAAACCTTATCCAGGTAACTCACCCTGACCGACATTCGAACTAGGGACTTCTTGAACGTGAGGCAGACATGCTACCACCACGCTACCGAGGCGGGTATTTACTTTGTTCTGACAAACATAGAATTGAAATTAATTGTTCTTTCACACTAGCCGTGTGTAAGGCGCACTATGAAATGGTAGAGCCAGATTGAAAAAGTCAATGCCGACTTACTATGCTGTAAGTACTTTAAGGCCCGGGCTTTAGAGTTCGGACTACTATTAGGTACAATTAATGGAAATTATAATACCTCCTAGTGGTTTAAGGGAAAAACGCAAGTCAGTTAAAGAATGTAATGTCATGTTGGCACGTTGGCCACAGTAGCTCAATCGTTTAGAGCGGCTGGACGGAGACCAGAAGATCCGTGGTTCAAATACCGGCTATGGCATTGAAATTTTCAGTCTGGCGCTGTCCTTTCATAGTGTGTCCTACACACGGCTAGTGTGAAAGAACAATTAATTTCCATTAATTGACCTAATAGTGGTTAACTATAAAGCCCGGGCCTTAAAATACACGTTGTAAGTCGCCATTAAGGTAGTTGTATCATGTGTTTAAGAGAATTCCTAGTGGTTTACCGGGAAAAACGCGAGTCAGTTGGAAAATTTTATGTGATGTGGGCACGTTAGCCATAGTAGCTCTATTGGTTAGAGCAGCTGGACGGATACCAGAAGATCCGTGGTTCCAATCCCAGCGATGACATTGAATTTTTCAGTCTGGCTCTACCCTATCGTAGTGCGTCCTACACACGGCCAGTGTGAAAGAACAATTAGTTTCTATTAATTGTACCTAATAGTGGTCCGAACTATAAAGCCCAGACCTTAAAGTACTTACAGCATAGTAAGTTGCCATTAAGGTAGTTGTATCATGTGTTTGAGACCTCCTAGTGGTTTACCGGGAAAAATACGACCCAGTTGGAGAATTTAATGTTATGCTGGCACGTAGCCCATAGTAGCTCAATGGTTAGAGCGGCTGGATGGAGATCAGAATATCCGTGTTTCAAATCCCGGCTATGGCATTGAATTTTTCAGTCTGGCTCTACCCTTTGAAACATAGAATTGTTAATGTCTTCTGTTTTGCCAGTTTAAAAGGTTTTACAGGAATTTGCAGATGAATTGAAGTTTCTTATGGTAGCCTATAAGCTCCTGAGTTGATTCATAGATCTTGGATATTATTTGACGTACGTGTCACTAGCATTGTCATGGACAACAGTGCTTAATGCTGATGGTGTCCCCGCACATTTCTGCATACAGACTTCTCAATGCACATTAACCTTCGTAATCTTATAATAAAGTCAAAACAATCTATTGTTTTACAACGTTGTTTTGTTAATATATAGCACTTTATGCCAGCCAGTAATAATTATATAGTGGTAATACATCATTTTAAACTCTTTCAATCCAAAAGCACATGCAAACAGCACAAATAAAAAACGGAGTATTGCTTAAATACCTAACTAGGAATTTATGTTCAGCATCCTTTAAGAATACAAGATTTTCAACAACCTTCACCCCAAAGTACCCCTTATATACATTAAACTCTTTTGTATTCTAAATATACCTCTGATTTTGATGAAAATAAAATTTATGTTCAACAAATTTCCATGCCAAATAAAATGTGTATTTGACTCTTTTGGCAACAGATTTTGAATTCCTCTTTATACTGGATGAGTCTTGCATTCTAATAAATCGTATAATACAGACAAAGCCTTTATACCCGATATATAGGTTGTATATAAATGAATATAGGAGTTTTAACCCTTTATAATATTTATTACATTCAACTTGCAGTTAAATGATATGTTAAATGAAAATGCAACTCAAACACTTTTGTTTGTTGGCACCAGTGTGTATGTCCGTGCAATTTTTCCGCCGCAATCCGCTGGAAAGTGGTATTAGCAGAGGTGGCGACTAATAAACAGAAAGTGTTTTGTGTTTTGCAGTTTGCAAAGACCGTATCTGTAGTTACTGTGCAACATCCGTTCCGCATTGAATTCGGTTGTGATCCTCATAGTGATATTAACATTCGTAGATGGTATCATCAGTTTGAAGATACCGGCTGTCTTTGTAAAGGGAAGAGCACGGGACGACCATGAGTAAATGAAGAGACTGTTGAGCGAGTAAGAGAGTCGTTCACTCGTAGCCCAAAGAAATCAGTCCGGAAGGTTATTCGTGTATTACAAGTTCCTGTGTCGACTGTTTCTAAAACTGTAAGAAACCGCTTACGGCTACATCCTTATCGTTTACAGTTATTGCAGGCTCTACAGCCGACAGACCACGGATTACTTGCCAACTTCGCAAACGACATGTTGTTTCATGACGATGACGATTTTATGGATCATGTTGTATTCAGTGATGAATCGACCTTTCACCTTAGTGGACATTTTAACACTCATAATGTGCGCATCTGTTGCCTAACTGAGTGTATATAAATAGGATGTGAAAGTCCCTAAGCTTACTCATTCTCTTTCGTAACAGATACACGGGTCTGTTGAAATATCATTGTTTAAATTTTAATTGTAGTCATTCGTTTTATTGCAATGTACACATACGTACATTTGTAAATTCTGAAATTTGAAACTTGTTCTACTATCTGACAAAATATTTTTGTATTGAATGTTCTTTCTAGATCACATGATGTGATTAGAGCATACTTAAAACAGTTTATAGTTGAATTTGTATTGCTATTTAAACAAAATCGCACTTCACACAGTTTCGAATATGATGGATTGCTTTTAGGAACTCGTTGAAACTTTTGTTTAACACAATTATTATTAGTATCATAAGGAACTTCGTTTATTTCTTCACAAACATTTTTCCACTGCCCTTAAAGCAGCACACATTTCAATATTCGAAGCCTCACCTCAGACCCTCCGTCGGAACGTGACTGTACATAAGGACGGCAGTGCATCGCGAGGTTCCATAGGTCAGTGTCTCGCAAGCTGCACACGCCTCGTTCCAATGTTTTGGTGTCCAAAGTTCCTACCCTGCTTATTACATATTTGCATATTATATGGAAAATAGTTTTTGGCTCTCTCCATCTGTCTTTTCTACCCGGAGTATTAAGGTGCAGAGGGGATTCGACACTGCCACCAGTCTTAACCTATTGTACCTATGCTCCAAGCGGAGCATCCCCGGGAGGAAGGATAGGGCGAGGGTAAACAGAGGGCGGCCGTCCAAAGGAGCTACGAAAGAGCAGAGAGCAGGGTCCCTACACTTTACCTGTTGCAAACTCCCCGGTAGGCCAGCTCAACGGGAAGCTCACTCCGAATGCGGCACGGAAACGGCACCACCACATGGGGTTCGGAGAACGGAGAGTGTCCTAACTGAGGAGGAAGTTTCACTCAGAGCGTATCATCCTGCCATGCAACGCCAGAAACCCAACGACACTTCTACCCTGAGACTGTCAGATATGAAATGATAATGGAGATGAAATGAAGGGACAGGAAATTCAGGAGAACTAGGGAACAGGAAACTTACCCAGCATTCACGTATCAACCCAGAAAATCCCCGAAAAAAGCCATAGGTTAGGTAGGTCGGTCAGGTGAATCGAACCTGGACCTTCCGAAGATGGACCACAGACGAAACCTACTGAGCCGTTCTGGCTTGGTCTCTTCTACCCATAAAAAAGAAGTAATTAAAGTGAGCACGTGGCGACGCGCTCACAAAAACTTGACTGTCATTTAAACCCTTCTACATTCCTCATTGGCCGCGCCGTGGCTCAGTGGTTAGACCGCTTGGCTCTCACCAAGGCGGCCCGGGTTCGTTCCCAGTCGACCGCAAAGTGAGGTTTGTGATGGAAAACATGGCGCTGGGGCGGGTTTCCTCCGGGACCTCCGGTTTCCCCCGCCATCTCATTCCACCGGGGCTCCATCTTCATCTCACGTATCATCAGTGTCACCGCCTGCAATGCGGTAGCAGGCGTTAAACACTACACATTTCATTGTTTACACTCCTCTGATTCCACAGTAAAATAACTGAATTAACTGGTTAAAGTTTTTCCCGCGGTTTTCCCTTATCCTGAAAGACGAATGTCGGGTAGCTCTAAGCTTCATGGACACCTGATCCATTTGAGCAACATCACACCCATTTCATTCATCGTCCGATATGACTTAACGTTGCAGGACGTAAATTAGGAAACAAAGTAGAGCTGCAGTAAATTTTCTGAACTAACATGAAATACAGGGAGAAATAATTTGTATATATAATTGAGAAGAGGTAGATATTTACATGGGTGTAACTTCTGTCCTTTAAAGCACTGACTTTTTTGGCCTTTGGGTTACTTACTATACTTATCTTTGAGTTAACTTTCCATTCAGCCATTGTGGTAGTTTGTTAATCGTCAAGAACTGTTTATAGTTTGGGAAGACAAGATGAGGTCTGTACCTATTTTAGGGAAGTCACTTTGAATATTTAAACTTCATAAGCTTACAGAGCACAGCTACATGCCCCTCGTAAAGCATTTTGTTTCTTTACTCTCTCTTAAAGATCCATTCCTTAAATTAGCACTTACTCAAAAGAACAGGACATTACTTCACTAGTTGCAACTTATTATAAGCTACTTGTATAACACCAACGTAATTTGTGAAACTGTGAGGTAAGATATGCAAATTTGGTATATGAATTACATCTCATATTTTAGACTTACACTTTTCTCACCTCATCTATCCGTCTCATCATAATTTATCAGAATTAAGGCCACAAGAGCTTACTCCTTTTGATACTATAACATTGGGAGGGGGGCTATTACCTCCAGCAAAGAAGTCTTTTATGCCTACTTCCATATGAAGGGAGGAGTGAGGTGAGAATATACCAAGGGTAGCTGGACTTGATGGAAAAGCCAGTCAACTCGATTTGAAGTCATTGATGGCGTCATGTACACTCGCCTCCATTCTCGCAGTTTCGGAGGAATTTTACGGCTTTCACAGGTAGGGTATGTGTAGTAAGGAGGACGTGTGTGTATCAGTTTAGTTTTGCGTATGCAGGGGTGTGATGTTTTAGATTATATACGTATGAGCAATGTCTTCAGATAGAATATTACCTTGTCACATACACGCAACTTTAGGTGGCATTGAATTTTCCAACCTTCTTTTGTTTTGCTTATTTTATAAAACTGTTTACTTTGAAATTGGGACAAGTAATGTCAATAAAGTACTTTACTCTATAAAACTCATATTTTTAGCTCAAATATTTTCCCAGATATCAAAATTAACTGCTTTTAATTAACAAAAAGAAACGACCGTTTAAAAAACTGCATTGTACGTTCATATTGTTTAGAAAAGTAATATGGTTACATTTTCTGTTACTTCAACAGACTTAGAATGATTTGAAGTATTTACTTGAAGTTGATGTTATTACTTGTAGTGAAGTAATATTTAGTTAGTATGAAGTTGGTTTATTTTATAAGTGTTAGTATAAATTAATCTTTGGTGAGCCAGTGAATGAAGCAGTCATAAAATTTATATAGTCCCTGGTTTTAAAAATAGCATGGCATACCTAGTATATAGTTTGACATAACCTTTGACGTTCTGCAAGTAAGAACTTGACTATCGCTTTGCGTACTCTTTCATACATCTAAAATGAAGTGCATAATGAGAGCTTATTTGAAAATAGATGGAAGGATATGTTTTGTAAAACTAGCTTTTATAAGAATTAGTACAGAAACTCATGTGACTACAACACGTTTGATTTCTTTTACGATACAAGTTTTCTTAGAAGAAGCGTATGTTGTGATACTAGTTTGACACTTCAGGTCTTTGCTCTGATAGAACTAGCTTAGTCTGTATGGTAGAATAGATGAAGTAACGTAGTGGATACCTTTCATACACCCTCGTGACGAACGAATAAAAGGAAGGAACCCCAGGAGACCGGCCAAGGCAGGTAAGTGACGTCCAGAGTTCCATAAAAAGCATAGGTGTCATCACCTCACTGTGAGACGCTCTGAATGGCGACAAATCCACGCCACTGGACGGTGGCTCATAGGCAGTCCTTTAAAAGGAATCGGAGGTAACTTGATACAACAATAAAAACTCGAATGAGCACTTACCATCTGATGAAACTGAGAAGTAATACAAAATTGCAAACTTCTGCGCCATCTGTCCGCCCTCAACCGACAAACGAACACGGAGTCAACCGGCTAGTAAATGAGGGACATCAAATGGAAGAGAAAAAGTCATTGAATACAGATTTTATTTATGAAGACCCCGTAGCCGCTGTTGTTCTCAGCGTCCCATTCTTATTGAACGTGAAATATCGTTTAATTTTTCTCATACGCCCCTTCATCGGACTTGATTATCTTACGTGGTAAATATAAATTCTTAAAATCAGCATTACTTTTATTTAAAAGGAAGTCATGCTGATTTTTACAACCGAAAAAGATCTATCGATCTCTGCCTGATTTTAATCCGCAACCTCAAGCATCAGAGGCTAGCCTGTTACATCTATACTACGAACGACTATATATGGAAGAGAGGAGAAACATGGTAGAAGAAACTATCCCAATATTCGACTTGGGATGAGTAAAATACACTTCCACAAGGCGTGGAATCGAACCTCGTACCTTGCGCATACGAGCCTTAACCGTTACCACTGGGTCATTTGCTCAGTAACCTACTTTTGGACAAAATGACAAGTCTACCTTCGCATTGAAGGGTGAAGGAGCGAGATAAAAGGCTCTTAGAGAAGGTATGAAACAAATCTTATACGAAAGACGTCATCAGTTTGGCTAAAGGAACACTTGAAGTTAAGAACTCGACAAATCCGTCTCCTACTTCGGGTAATACAGAAATATTTGAAGCCATTTTTTCAACACCGCGATAAGGAATACTTACTATATATAATGTTACTACTTATAGCTGCGAGGGGACTAGAAAACTGAGATTCATATACTGAGATGTGGGGGTTTTTCTTGTGCGGGAGAAACGCGCAAAAAGTTTCGTCTTTCCAGTTTCCGTCTTCTCGGAGGGGGGTGGGGGGGGGAAGCTACGCCATTAATAACGAGACGAAGACAAAACATTAGTCTTAGAAAGAACATGGCGGCTAGGCGCAACGGAAGAAACGTGCTTGGAATTTATCATGGCCGCCTCGAGCTGGCCTTTTTCTTCTCTTTCTCTTCCTCTCCCTCTCTTTAAATCTAGTTCTAACTACTCTGAAATTACTTCCCCCTCTATCAACAGCTCGGAGGAAAAGAACCTTGGGACATGTCGCACAGATAGACGAATTAATCTTTCTTCTTGTTCAGTTTTTATTGCGCATATGTTGAAGGGCCGTGTTAGTGTCACACGTCTCGAGTAATTGCTTAAGAAGACATCGTACTCTCAGCATTTTATCAATTGATAGCACTGAACAAAGCTTATAGTTCTTCAAAACCTACGGAATAGAAACAATTGAAATGTAGTACTAGACAGTCACAATAAAATGATTTGTCTTTCGCTGATTTCAACTGTTTTAGAGCATTTAATAAATAGATCACTGAACTCTTTAATTCTAATCCAGACATTAAAACAGGTATGCCATGCAAATTATTGTTCAATAATGCAATATGATTTGACGTTCCGGGGCAGTTCGTTGGGCGGTATTTATATTACAACCTAGCGGGGTCACTCAAGCGGTATTTTCTGTGACCCACAGTCGGGAGGCCAGGAATGTATGCTGATTAGCCACGGTGTTCAGGTATATTCGTGATAAAGTAACTGTATAATATTGTTTGTAAATGGTTTACACTTTCAGTCCAATTTTACAGATGTTATATAAAATTTAAAAATTAAGAAAAATCTTAAAAAGCAGGTTTTTATGTATGGTGGTTATAGTTAAAATGATTTTAGTTGAGATTTTCTGTATGCGTTTCAATGTCCTAGAGAGTTGCTGATTGACAGGACCAAAGAAGTACACAAAATCACTCTGTCAGAGTAAGCTACTGAATTAGTTTATTTCCAGGAATCTCCCTCATCCTGAAAGATAAACGTCAGGTAACACTAAGCTCTATGGACAATGTGCTCATTTGAGCTTAAGTTAGCCAATTTCTTTTATTGTGTGATGTGACGTAACCGCATAAAAGACGTTAATTGTTTTAAAAAGTTCTCATGTTACATCTACTTATTCTACAATTACTTTTACAAACATTTCTTTTGCTATGCACCCACGATAATTCAGTCATTTGCAGAAATTGTTTTAATTACATACTTTCTTGTAGGGACGAATGGAGTGGAGTAGGTTTTCTCACGATAGCCAAATCTTTTTGCAGCTAGTCTCTATTTTTTTTTTAATTTACGTCCTCCTACGTTAAGTCATATCGGACGATGAATGGAATGGGTGAAATGATGCTCAAATGAGCCCAGGGTCCAAATAGCTTAGAGTCACCCGACATTCGTCTTTCAGGATAAGGGAAAAGCCCGGAAAAAACCTTATCCAGGTAACTCACCGTGACCGAGATTCGAACTCGGGACCTCTTGAACGTGAGGTAGACACTCTACAACCACGCTACCGAGGCGGGCACAGCTGGTCTCTATATGATATCTTTTAAATGTTATATTGTTTGTATTACCAAAGAAAAGAAATTAAACCAATAAATATATCTGAGCGTGTAGATGAAGGTGAGAAAGGTGCCAGACTGAAATACTGAAGGCCATGGCAGTATTTAGAACCATGTAACTTCAGGATTATGCCCGACTGCTTAAAACAACGGTATTAACTGCCCCAAATTCCCCGTCCTTTTTCCAGCAATTCACAGGAAGATTTCAAAGAAAATGCGATGGCACACACTAATGGTGGCTTGCAACGTGCAAGTGCGTTTCGGAGTAGGGTAGGCAATGCAAAGAGAAACGTGATGAGCGATCTCCATAGACTTATTGCAGCTAACGCATGTGCAGGAGGTAGGGATGAAGTGAGTTAACCGCAGGGTCGCAGACAGGCCACAGAAATGTGCGGAAGTCCCTAAAACTCCTGACAGATTGTCACGGAACAATGGTCCAGTGCAGAGTCTCAAACACTTCTAATCCACTGAAGACAGCGGCCATTCAACTCCACGCTGCGCCGAGAGCGGCATTCACAATGCACGAGCGTGCGCACCATCTGATTGGCATTGCCATTCACCACGAGCATGACCCCAGCATTTCCCTAATGCCCGATTTCACCAACAGATGTTAAAATTGACGTTAACAAATGTAACGTAACAATTGTCACAGCGCTAAAACTAATGTTAAATTTCTTGCACTTCACCAACCTGTTTTCTTAAAATGTTAACTAACCTTTGTTAACGCCGAGAAACTTGTAAATATCACAGTTATAGAAGGTTATGGATGATTTTCTGAACGTACTCGGATGCGCTTTTGGTTTCATTTTCGTCTGCACAAATGACGGATGAACAAAATCATAAATAAAGCCGTGAGACAAATTTCTCATCGACGGAGAAAGAATTGTTAATTGAAATGGTGACGAATTGTAAGAATATCGTGGAAAATAAGAGGACGGATGTAGTGAATGTAAAAGAGAACGATGTCGCGGGGAAAATATTGGAAACGAATTTAATTCAAATGCATGTGTCACTACTACAAGCACCAAACAACTTGTCAGTATTACGTAAATTTAAAACGAGGTGCGAAGAACAAGTGACTTGAGCGTTTCAAGACGGCAGGTGAACAATGTATTATCCACATAATTCAGTGAATTATAAAATCGCTAAGTTTAATAACAAAGCAAAGGCGAGATCGGCATATTCCTCTCGATGTATATTCTAACTCATTACGTAAATTTAAAACGAGGTGCGAAGAAGGACAAGTGACTTGAACGTTTTAAGACGGGAGGTGAACAATGTATTATCCACATAATTCAGTGAATTATAAAATCGCAAGGTTATTAATACTTGAAGCAAAGGCGAGATCGCCATATTCCTTCCGATGCATGTTCTAACTCCTTATTACGTAAATTTAAAACGAGGTGCGAAGAAGGGCAAGTGACTTGAACGTTTCAGGACGGCAGGTGGACAGTGTATTATCCCTATAATCCAGTGTATTATAAAATCGCAAGGTTATTAATACTTGAAGCAAAGGTGAGATCGCCATATTCCTATCGATGCATGTTCTAACCTCTCTTGTACTTCCGCAGTAACCTTCATAGCAACATGTTTCGACAGTCTATACCTCCGTAGAACAATTTTCTTCCGATACTTCCTCAAAATCATTTCTCCTCATAGGCCGTACTCTATTATGAATGCCATTTAGACGGTCTTAAATATAGCAAATTGACATCAACAGCTGAGTTTACAATTGTTAAGGACTTAACATTAGAAATTCGGCTTGTTAGTTTAACATGAGATTTAACACAAGTGTTACGCTAACACTTGTTGGTGAAATGCAATTCTTGTTTTAACTATTGCTAAACTCGTGTTAAGTCTTAACATTTGTTGGTGAAATCGGGCATAAGTGACACGAGGAATTCATGAAACATAAAAAATAGGCACTCGGGTAGGAGTGGCACACGTTATCGCAACTGCACCTTACTCGGTTATTTTCGGTAGAGGAAGTTCATGTGATTGCATTATAAGTTTCCACTGACGTATGTAGTCCTGAAAGTGCTTGAGATTCACTTCTTGTATGCAGGGATGTAACACATTTCATTTGTTATGAAAATATAGAAGAATACACTATTTAAATTAAAAGGATTGCATAAAATGAACTTGAAAACATATTTCATGAAAAGGTTAGTTTGAGTTGGATATTTTCTTAAAAACCTTCGTTATGTATCCTTAAATGCTGAAAAACTTAAATAGAAATTTGTGTATCTAAGAGAAGTTAGGTTTTTGGCCTATAATGTTAACTTACAACAACGTTCACACAGAACCAAAGGCACACTCTTTTTTTAAAAAAGGAAATGGCCTTGTAATTTTCGGGCATTCTTAAAAAATGTATTTCCAATTAAACCTCCCTATCGAATTTTTGGGTGGAACTGTATTGCATTTACTGTAAGTGTGTATTATTTAAATTACATAGAAATTCAAGTACGTTATACGCAGGATTAGCTGCCTTGAAAATCACAATAATTAGAATATACTATTTTGGCTGGTCCAAAAATATATTGAAGGAAACATGCTTATTTTTACACAATTTTTCAACAGTACAAAACCTGGTAAATATTGAGCTTCAGAGCTCTGTTTTATGGAACAAATTTGCATTTAAAAGAAAGCACTATACAAATTTTATAATTAAATGATGATTACTTTCTAAAACAAAACGCGACTTTAGAAATAAAGTGTCCATATTTGAGATTAACGTGCTTAACATTCCATAATGTTCAATAAATGCAAACATTAGTAATTTCGGAAACTGAAATAGAAGTGTCTGCTTAACGATGTTGCAAAATTGTCCCAAAACCATAAATAAACCTTAAAAATAATCATGTAAACGTATTGTTTTGAGATTCCAGTGAATATGTCACCACAATGACACGTGCAAGTGATCATTGACAAAACAAAACTACTTCAGAGTATTGGAAATCAATTGCTCTTTCTCACTGGCCGTATGTAGGCTGTAGTATGGATAGATAGTCAGACTGAAAAATCCAATACCATAGCCGGGATTTGAAACAGGGTTCCTCTGGTTGCCGTCCAGCCACTCTAACCCTTGAGCTACTAGGCCAACGTACCGACGTGACATTAAATTCTCCAACTGACTCGTGTTTTTCCTAGTAAACCACTTAGGAGTTCTCATAAATACATGAGACAACTACCTTAATGGCGACTTAGCATTAAGGTAGTTGTCTCATGTGTTTATGAGAACTCCTAAGTGGTTTACCGGGTAAAACACGAGTCATTTGGAAAGTTTAATGTCACGTCGGTACGTTGGCCATAGTATCTCAAGGGTTAGAGCGGCAACCAGAGGAACCGTGGTTCAAATCCCGGCTATGGCATTGAATTTTTCAGTCTGACTTTACCTTTCCGTACTTCATAGAAGCTCTTTATAACCTTTATTCTCCGTGGAGCTCTATTCTGAATTCAAAGTATAGCTCAGTTGTCACTAAAACAACGTTTAAGAAAACACATTCTCGGCCTAATTAGATGGAGGGCACTCACTGCTTTTGGGAAGTAAATTTCAAAAGGTTGTCAGACTGAAAAATGTAATGCCAAAGCTACTATGGAAACCCAGTCTCCGTCCGGTTGCTCTGACACTATGCTACTATGGCAACGTGCCAGCACAATGTATTCATCATCTGACTCACTTTTTTGTGGTAAAGAAAACATTTCCAATAGTATAATAGTTCCCTCTCTATGATTACACCACGCTTTAGGAGTACACACTGATTATAAACCAATTATCCTCCAATATTTATTTCCGATTACAAAGTTGTTAAGATTTGAGGTTGTTAAGATTTGAACAAAGGTTGCTGTGCATTGTTTCTTACGCAATGCTTTTTAATTCACCAGTCAGTAATAACGGTATAGTAAAGTGCATATGTCATGCAATATAATGTGAAGAGTTTATGTTGATGAGAAACACTAAACCCCTCTGTCTAGTCCCCTTATCTATTACTCCAATTAATGTTTACCTTGCTTTCCACATTTTAAGTGACAGATTTCTGACATAATACTAATATTCCACGGACTCTACACAAGAGAAGAGTGGACAGTCTTTGCAAAGTGCCTTGAAACCATTACGGAAAAATTCTCTGCAATCCTCCAGCTGTGTTTGCGTCAGATTTAAATTAAAAGCAATATGACATTGGTTCACCCAGGCCTGGTAAGGAACACATATGAAAACGATACGCTCCCAACATTAAACAAACAGGAAGCTCCGTAGAAAACAGACGAATATTTCGGTGCACTATATCATTTGTTTTCTGACCAAAATTATCTTAATTGTTAATACTTGACAATCCTAACAATAACAGAAGCACGATTTGCTGCAACTTAAGTTTTAAAGTCCCCTGTGCATGTGATTGCGTAATAAAAGAATAACTAAGAGTTCTGATAATGCATTAATTGAACTATTCTATTTAGTTTTGCAAAAACTACTTTTACAAAAGCATATTTTTTCTGTTTCCTCTCAAATCACACAAATCATTACAGTCTACAGACTTTGTTATAGGTATAACAAGATACAACAAACATGAACGATAGATATATTTCTACAAAAGGGATCGAAATGTGTTGATAAACTACATGCTCATTGCATTAGCAACTGAAACAACCACATACATTGCACTAAGGAATTTCTTTATTATTGCACATAATGCTCTTACAGACGCTTATTCGTTTATCTATTACATGTTAATCAGGATACAGATTTGCATAATTTATCGGATTGCTAAATTTCTTGCAGGTGCAATAAAAGTACGAGACTTGAAGATAGGCAAATCCTGTAAGAGCTAGTCACTATCTAAAGGCTATTAAATTTATTTTAATTTGCATAGGCAAGTAATAAAAAACCAAACAAGAAAAGAATAACTTCCAATTTGAGAAAGATATACATATTGGGAACCTCAAGTAGAATATTTCGAAGAGATAAACACACAACACTGACGGCTTATTGGAGAGGGCGGCCGACCACCTGACACAGAACAGCTCCAGAAGGTTGGACAACTGCAAGACGATACCAGTGCGCCTTCAGCCAAGGCAGAGAAGAACTACTGCGTCACCGGTGAGAGCTACTGGCGGTAGTAAACACTTTGGAGCCCTTCCACAAGTACCTGTACGGTCAGCTATTCCACCTGAGGACTGACCACTCCGCCCTAACCTGGCTACTGAGCTTTAGAAACCTGGAAGGTCAGACAGCCCGCTGGGTACAGAGGCTGCAGGAGTATGACTTCACCTCTAAACTTCGTAGAGGGAAGAGCCACGGTAACGCAGACGCTATGTCCCGAAGACCCTGCCCAGAGGAGTGCAGCCAATACACAAGAGTGGAAGAGAAGGAGCGTGCCGCAGCTGTCAGAGTGGTCACGGCAGTGCCTGCGGATGGATGGGATAGCTCAGGCCTGTGGAGGGGGCAGCTCGCGGACGCAGACTTGAGACCACTCTTGAGAAAGTGGAAGCGATGTTAAGACCAACCTGGGAGGACATCACACCGGGGAGTGCTCGTACTTGGCCGAATGGGACTCACTGAAGATCAGAGAGGGCGTGCTGTTCCGGGTATGGAAATCGCCCGATGGGAGGACGCAGAGAGAACAATTGGTACTTACCCGAAGTAAGGTTCTGGAGGTCTTGGAGGAAGTGCATGCCAGTACTTCATGAGGACACCTGGGAGGAAACCGAATAATCGACAAACTTCAACATCCGTGGCAAGGACCGTACCGGGTGGTGAAGAGGATTAACGACGTGGTCTACCGCATCCAGAAGGTGCCCCGGGGGAAGATGTTGGTGGTACACCTGGATCGTCTGGCCCGCTACGATGGTGCTGTTCGGGACGACCAGCCTTGAGGAGGGAGCAGTGTCACGAAACAGTTATCTCTGATAGCGCTGATTGTGTACACAAAGAGCCGGCAAATAAATATATAGCGGAGATAATAGACATACCGACACAGATAAGTGAGGTAAATGGAAATTTCTAGTGACTTCTTGATTGATACAGATTATTCGGTTTCTGGTTTGTTTTAGAACAGGCTAGAAATTGTCAGTGGAGCTATGTATAAGAGATTGTGACACGCCAGAGTGAGACCTGAACAATAGTAAACAGCTGTATAGTTTTGTTGTATCGAAAGTTGACGTAATCAGAACGGTGTGGTCATTGACCTTGGCAACTTGTATTCTGTGCGTGACGTAATGCTGATACTGTGAGTGTATTTCAACGGAAATAAAGATCGTTTTGAACTTCTGCAACTTGGAATTTTAATTCTACGAACAAGCATAGTCACAGTGTTTTAGTTTTAATAAAAGTATCCTGAACACACAGTGATTTCGCCAAAGAAGGTTGTGCCATTTTTGAGAAAACCACAGATTTAAAAAATGCAAAGGACTGTTCGGAGTCAGGAATTTTCTTGAATATCTACATATCACACCCTTGAAACACGCTGAATTAATTATTAAGTTTGATACTTAATCGAATCTCCATGTTTAACCTATGCTGTTCACGAGCACACTTGAACAACACACACACACACACACACACACACACACACACACACACACACACACACACACACACACATGCAAACAAACGTTTCTCTAAACATTCTTCCTTTGGGTACGTAAGACCTCAAAAACATAATTCTAATGAACTGCCGATATCCAAGCTTCAGCTGAAATGAAAAATACGCTACTTAGTAGTCAGAGAGTGTCAAAAATACAAACAGTGATAGTCTCTCTCATCAGTATTTAAGATCAAAAACTTTTACTTCACATAAATTTCATAAGATATACATTTCTTGGGATTTTCATTTTTATGTCGGAGTTCATAGACATCATAGTCAAATACAAAATTTGATATTTAACACACTTTTCGTTTAGAGTTATTTTTCAGTAACATTGCTTCATGGAACAGCTTTTAAGTACGTTTTCCCTTTGCTTCATTTTTCTTAATTTTCAATTATTACATTATACCACAATTTATATGAAATTAAACGTCTTGTGTGGTATAATTGATTTCCGTGATGTTCAGTTTATTTGACACGCCATCTCTTTGCCTTTTTAGAATCTATACAAATAATCACGTACGTAAATTCAAAGCTAACGTAACTATAGCAAGTTAAAGATTTTACCAGGGCTTGTTTTAATTATTTCACAGTCGTATCAGTGTTTTGTCATTTGCTGAAGCCGCTACAGCTACATTTTGAAACTAGAAAATTAGAGAGAAAATGCATTTGGAAGGTGATTCAATACTTATGAAAATAAATTAGAATAAGTAGAGGGTCATGCAATCTTAAATTATCAGGTTTCGCTTTCATAAGGTATACATTTCAGAATATATGTTGTAGAGGGAAAGGCGTACTATACGAGTACATAGCGAATATTTTTATTTCATTAGAATTAATCAGGAATCAATTTAAGGAATAAATGGACCATTTAAGCGAACGACATCTTTTTATACAGATAAAAATCGGTAGAAAAATATTTCCTCACTTCCCTTAAACGGAGATGGCTTGCCGGTTTAGTAAAGTATCTTGCAGGTTGCCGATTTTCCTTTTTATGGTCTCCGGTCACTGCAATCCATAAATCATATTCTCCTCTCCCGGCAGCTAGATGGCATTGCTTTGGTCACGACCCATGGAACAATCTCCTGAGACATAGACGTCATTCCAGAGAGACTTTTGGGACAGAATATCCAAACAGTCGGTTAGATGGCAGTTTTCTTTGATGAGGTCAATAGCTTATATTACATCGCATTTTAGGCTTGCCAAACTTTGAAGAATAAAAGAATCAGATTTTTATATTTATACCATAACCATTTTTAAAATAACAAACGAAGGCTAAATGAAAGTGGGTAAATATGTGGTGTCGCCTTATTAATTGGAATCATTAGATCATTGTACATAAAATGATACAATTATTGAAAGATTTTGAGGAAAATATCGTATATTTATATTTGGGTACATATATATTATTTTCGGAATAATTAGCATAGTGTTCATTATTAATTTCTTGTTCTATAACTTTATACAACGGAGAAGCAATAAAAAGGGACGACATTCTTTTTTTTATAATTTCTACAGATTTTCCGAAACGTATATTGTACTTCAAATGTCTTTTATTTGTGCCTTCAGACATTTCAGGGATATCAATTATTATTGCTTATCAAGATTAATCGTTTCTATTCACTTTCTCCTCAGGATATGATTGAGAGAGTATGAAATCTCAAGGCCAGTCTAGAGCAACACTTTCAAACATCTGAATTCAGTTCGGTTTCTCCTACAATGAAATGTTTAATGAATAAAATCATATATTTTCTGGTATTTCAAAATGTATGCAAATATTATGTACTTCGTATGTCAAACTTTCAAATCAATCTGAGCTGTGTTTTGTAATACATATAAAGCTATAAATCATTATAGCTCTGCTTTGGCTAAGCATTAATTACTACTACTTCCAGTATAACACTGAAACGCCATAGAAGTTTCATTTAAACTGGCTATTTATACAGGATGTTTCAAAATGACATCGAACATATAGAAGTAGTTTCTCAGCTTGTGTGTGACACATGTAGAGAGTTTTTACCGCCAATAGAGCCGCATAAAAATGCTCCATAATGAGTATAGATTAGGCAGTACCAGAAACAATGACGCGTGCCTCACGCTGTCTGATTTCGCAGGTAGGTGACACACCGTGTCGCGTGATGTAGCCGTTTAACATACCGGCATACTCCGCAGTAACTTGCTACTATTAAGAATTTATTAGGCTAATGAAACCGCAATAAAGAAGCTATTGATTAATTACTGTTTATAAGTCACTAACGTGTCTCAAAATTCGTTATAGCAGTCCATGATGGCAAATAAGCTGGTGGACATATGCAACTTATACCTTTTAGAGGGAAGTTAATGTTGGTGAGATTGAGGATGGAAAAAAAGAACAAAGCAATTTAAACAATTGTAGATAAAGTCAACCAAAACTAAATGACCTATGCAATAAGAAAAACATTTTATTTCACTGTTTTCAATAATACTAAATAAACCATTTGTAACTGAACAGGAAGGTGTTCATTTTACAGTAACCGGTTGAAAGCACTGTACAATTAAGATAACAAAATGAGCAGCCTTGGATCTGTCCGAGTCATTCTCGACTTTTTCACAAGTAACGGCCCTCTGCCCAAATGCCTGAAAGCGAGACTAGGGTCATTGGTAAAGAGCAATGCTTTTGTTTTCGTGGCCGGTGCGTCCCAATAACAACTTTTAAGGATCGCACACCAGTGGTTCCGGCGCTACCTAATCACAAAATCATGTTAATCTGTAATGCTGCATAAAATTATACGTAACGTAATTTTGAAGCAGCGACACCAAAATTTATATATATATATATATATATATATATATATATATATTCAAATACATAAACCAGTTCTATGAAGATGGAAATAACTGGCGTGTAGAAATAATAAAACGCCGCATTAATGTATAATCGACAGTTTTCACCTAGTCAAAATAAATGACACGCTTCAATTTCATTGTAGTCTTGGCATGGAAATGAGAAGAGATAAAAAATAACAAAAAAATCAAGATTAGTGTCTGATTTCAGATTTTCAGGATTTCCTATATGAAAAAAGATTATGTTAGTCTGTTTTAATCAATTGTGGGTAAATCTGCACCTTGGTGTTTTCCCTCTGGTTTTACACATAAACAATACACACAAACAGTCATGCCGGAGGTGGTGCTGGAACCTGCGACCCTTTGTGCAGTGGACGTCAAAGCTGTACAATATAATGACCACTGCTACGATAGCTTGCATTTACGTGACTCTCGCTGTCCTACTTTGGGATTAATCTCCAAAAGTACAAGATCGTATAGTTCCACTGCGGGTGCCTACACCCTGACGATCACGTGCTGAGGTGTGATACATCTTATTGACGACCACTTTCCTCATATGAACGTCAATCTATATTGAAGGACTTAAAGTCGACCAATAAGATTCATGAAATCATAGGCAACAGCAATAACTATTTTGTTATCGCACCCTCGGCCACGATAACTATACATTCGGCATGTTAACGAACAGGCAAAGGATTATACATCTCACAGATCGTCGACTGTTAGCGCGACTTTCAAATGTCAAATATGCTGAAAGGTGACTGGTGACTTGTGAGGTTAGGTTTCATTCATGTGCTGTTACGGGCCTACGTAATTTAGGGAATAAAATAACTTGTTTTATAGCTTTCAATTTATTTATTCGTGAAGTAGTCTCTACAAGTGCAAGTCGTGGTTTTTAACTTCTCTAGATAAATTCCCTTGTGTCTTCGTTGCTCGTGAACTTATCGGTAATTTCAAAACTACTCGTGTCATTACGTATGATAATGTAGTATAGAGAAAATGTGATATGTTGTACCCACACCTCGTCCTTTAGAATTTATTTCTACAGAACCTTATTTCTTGTGTTAATATAGAGAACCTTTCACTACATATTTGAGTGGTTTGGGCAACTCTTGGTTAGACGCTCTCCGATTAATCCCAAGACCCCGGGTTCAAACCTAGTCCAGA